>OVBX01007575.1:0-10704 GCA_900406325.1 Erucastrum elatum
TATATATATATATATATATATATATATACATATATATATACATATATATGGCAATTAATTTAGTAATAATAATTTGATAATTTTTTGCGTGTGTTTCATCATTTTTTTTAATTTTATGTTATTAAAATAAATTACAGTCCAAAGTAACCATAAAATTAAAATTTAGACATTTTTGTATATGTTATATTTTGAATTATTGAAAATGACTATAAATTACTATAACCGTTTAAAAGTCTCATGTTAAAATAATTTATGATCAATGGTTTGCCATTTTTATCATAACAATATGCACATGATTTTAAAACCATATGAGAAAACATCTCAATTAATAGATATTTAAAATAATATATATTAAACTATATACTATATAAAATACATAAATATTTTAATTTTAGAATTGCAATGAAATTTTAATAAGATTTATGAATTTTAAACTTATTAAAAGTTTCACATTGAATTTTTTTATCAATGATTTAAAAAGTTTGTTACGAAAAATATGAATGATCATAAAATCATATGATTATGGAGTCTTATTTAATATATATACATATTAAAATAGATTTCATATCTATGTTAATATCATTTAAATTTAATTATATGCAAAAGATAAATATGATTGTTTATATTTACTTACTATAAAATGGTAGTAAATAAACAAGAATGATTTATTTTATTTATGTGTTTGCGGCAATTAAATTATAGACTTAATAGTTAATGGTTTTTCAAATTTTCAATTTATATTTAATATTTTTATTAAATCATATGTAAAAGAACATAATATAAGTAATAGTATATAAAGTAATTTTTGTATACAACGATCATTCCCACGTAAGGTGCAGATAAGTGTTATTATTCGGTATATACATATTTATTAACTATTATTAAAATACAAGAAAAATATGTATAGTAGTACACTTACTATTTGTAGTCACTATATATAATTGTTTCGTATATTTATTCCGCAGAGGGTGCGGATTATCACCTAGCTCTATGTATTTGCAGAAGTTTTTTTGGTGGAATCTATCATCAACATTTGAGAGGCGATCGAAAACAAAACGTTTTATGTTTTAGGGAACAAATATTTGATGGAAACCATAATTTTCTAGAAGAACTATTGGAGATGTTATATTATGGAGATATTTCGCCGCCTAGAGCACTGGTTTGATCAAACTGAGTTTCTTGAATGCTCATTCCAATCCTCAAGGAAGTTATGGAGACCTACATTAATATCTTTTGTACATTTGGCCATTTTACCTGGTCCACCGTATCTAGGAATAGAATAAACGTTATGTATTCTAAATAGATGTCTTTTCATCTAGAAAATTATATTAGATCATTTGATACATTGCTGATAGATTGCTACTAAATGTGTAAAAATCCTCAACCATAGTGGATCATCACAACACACTAAAATAAACACACAAGAGAGAAAATAAAGTCAGAAGAACACCTGAATCCATACCGGTGATAGATCAGATTTGAACTTTAAAAATTTACTACAAATGCACAATGAAAGTAGTAGTCAGATTGAATCCACATAGATCAGTGTTTTACAACAAATTTGTGAAATAATGTAGAGCAAAGAAAATTAATGTTTGGTTGGATTTCTGAAACTAAGCAAAACTATATATAATCACACGAGAATTCAATGTATAGTAAGAAGCATTACACACTAGGGGTTTCACACGGATCACAGCCCCCCAGAACATAGAAGCATGCAGAGAAAAAAAGTATATATAATATAGAAATAGTTAAGTAGCTAGCCCTTTTTTCAAAAAAAAAAAATGAAATGGTTAAGCAACTTTTTTATTTATAGTTAATATACCATGGTCCTGTTCTTTTCTCAAATGCTGGCGGCAGCGATCAAAAACTAGACCTTTGCCATCGGAAATGTATCGCCGGTAAGACAACACTAAATTACTTTTTCAGTAGCTGCGACAAAAAAATCAGCGATCAACAGCCTCTCATTTTTCTGTCTCTTCAATTGTGCTAGCGACTAAATTCACTTTCATAACCGTTCGGTTTGTCCCCATCGACGTTTTATCCTTTGCCGCTACCACTAGTCGCGGCAACCAAGAAAAGAACATGGCTTTTGTTTAAGACAACTACCTCGTATATGTTTTTCATGTATTTAATCAAACACTTTTCATGCGTTTAATAACCTAAGATCATAAACTGATTGTGATGCAATTTTATTTATAGATTTTTACCAGTTACATAATTAATTTATATGAAAATATTAACATTATAGTTCTGAGAAACTTTTAGAAATTCTTAGTTAACAACTTTTAATGAGTAAATTCCTACATCGGTAGTTGGAAAAATAATCAAATAATATATAAAGAGTTAGGGTCAATCCACTAATTGCCAATTGGTTTTAAGTTGTAAGCTCATAACTAAACCCGAATCTAATATGGTATCAGAACAGGCGATCCTGTGGACCAAAGTTAAATTAAATCAGAGTCATCCGATGTGGGCCACTCCGTGGATGGTCATTCCCACAGTTGTCCACGCATGTGCGTGAGGGAGAGTGTTAATGTGTAAAGTCTCATATTGGTAGTTGGAGAAATAATCTAGTAATATATAAAGGGTTAGGGCCAATCCACTAATTGCCAATTGGTTTTAAGTGGAAGCCCAAAAAAAAACTTATCAAAATCAGAGCCACCTGATGTGGATCACTCCGTGGATGGTCATTCCCACAGTTGTCCACGCATGTACGTGAGGGGGAGTGTTAATGAGTAAAGTCCTACATCGGTAGTTGGAGAAATAATCAAGTAATATATAAAAAGTTAGGATCAATCCACTAATTACCAATTGGTTTTAAGTTGCAAGTCCATGACTAAACCCGAATTTGATAACAACACTGCTGCTCTAAATTAACTGTTTAATATTTTGAGGAGGTATTCGCGGTCTGCAGACTTTATGGCGGAAGAAAGTTGATGTCAGCTTCCACTCCACCTTTTGGTCTGCCTTAGCTCGTAACAATGCTCACGTGAACTTTCAACATATTCACGTTGGAGCTGTTTTATCCTTTCTGATATGAACTAAAGAAATTTGGGTCTTGTACTCAGGTGAAAACTGAAAGACTTTACAAAGCAGGAGCTGGAGTTGTTGCAGATTGGTAGCATATAAGTATATAACAGCAAGAGTCATCCACGTTCATCACCCGCAACTTGTAAACTCTGCAAGTCTTTGATTAATGTTTAACCGGTTAATGTTGAGTGTCCAGTTACTGCCTGCCGCAAGAGTTAAACCATTCATGTATTTCTTTCTTTTCTTAACTTTACAGCAAGAGTCATCGCCGTTCATAACGGGAAGCTGACACCCCTTCCGTACATTTCCATTTGGGTCTAGCAGATAATTCTCCATCCCACCAAATTCTTTTAATGAACATAAGAGTATTAGTTTGACATTTGAATACAAGTCCTCTTTTCCACAACAGAAAGTGGTCATCCACTGCGAAAAAATATAGATGGCAATGAGAAAAAATCGGGTTTCAAGAATACAACATCCGTACAAAACTCAAGAACGATAACCACTTCTAAACATAGATATAAGATGACATGTTTGTGTTGTTTTGTCTATTTATTCTCTATAAAAGGAGATATTTGATTGGATCTATCATAGCGTCTCCCCTCAACCAAAACTTACAAGAAAATCACCCTAAATACTTTAGTTTTATAAATAAAGCTCCCAAAATCTAAGAGAGGAGAAGACAAAGACTTACAAGATAAAAGGCATCATAATGGCCAAATTTTTCATCGTGTTCCTTGCCTCTGCCCTATGTTTCACCACCCTCCTTCACTTAGTGGCCGCTGATGCCGACGACTTTGACCGTTTCAGCATCACGGGCTCCGTCTACTGCGACACATGCCGCGTCCAATTCGTTACCCGCCTCAGTAAATTCCTCGAAGGTAATTAAGGACGTTCTCTAATCAAATTTATTTATGAATCGATAGTACATATCACTAGGAACATTTATTAGTTTACAAAGTAGGTCCCCTTTTTGGTTTTTAGTGGTTTGAGTTATGAAGAAAGATACAGTATAGTTTGGCTTTGAAAATGAAAATCTATTTTTTCAATTTTTTTTTTATATTCTTCGAACAAGTATACTCGTGGTTTCACATTTTTAAGCTTTAGTTAAACAAGTCTTATTATGCTTTTGCGTGATTGAAATATATACCAACAAGTATTATTGTGATTTTGCAATTTTTCATTTTGTGTCTGTATTTTTCATCTCTTAAATCATTCTACATTAATTTTTCTTTTCCATTTAAACCCTTTAAATTTACAGATTACTTATAAAAATATCATTTGGCATTCTTTAGCCGCTGCAAGAAAATACCAACATCGTGTTTTAAATTAGCGTTCTCAAACGTCTAGACATGCCCATGCTGGATATTCCCATGTCTTGGTTTAGTTCGATAAGATTATACAAAATCTTACTTCGTTGTGTATTCACAGGGGCAAAGGTAAAGCTTGAGTGCAAGAGTCGTGTGAACCAGACAGTGACACTGACCAAAGAAGCTGTAACTAACAAAGACGGAAAATACCAGATGGAAGTTATGGGAGACCACGAAGAGGAACTGTGCGAGATCATCCTCGTCCAATCACCGGACGCAGAGTGTGGCGAAGTGAACAACGAAGAGTTCCTAAGAAACGCAGCAAGGATAAGTCTCACGGCTAACGATGGCATTGTCTCTAACGAGATTCGAACCATTAACCCACTTGGGTTCATGAGGAAGACTCCTGTCGCTGATTGTCCTCAAGTTTTCAAGGAGCTTGGAATCGTCCCTGACGTCATCTTCTAAGCTTAAATACCGATATACATGGATCTCTGACCAATTTTAATTTTTTTTTGTTAACTCTTAATATTTCGTATATAAAAAACATTTATATATGATTTTACATGTTGTCGGTCTGAGATACTTAACTGACGCTATTTTCTTTTGTTTTCATATCTTGTGTTTGTATTCCAACAACCTTTTCAAAAATGATTTGATTACCTTCAAAATTTTTAATTTTCGGGAGTTATTATTTTAGAATGACTTGAACACAAGCATGATGCTGATAAAAAACCTTCATTTTCATGTCTCTTAACGTCAATTTTCAACTCATGTTGATACTTCTTTGTCCTGAAGTTAAAGAGATAAAACAATAACAGAAAGATAAATGGCAATAATATGAAAACCAAAATCCGAGCAGATTGTCTCACTCTCACAGTGTCATCCATGCACAAAGCCTAAAAGCAGGCAATATCAGAGTTTTTATATTGGGCCTTTAGTCTTGACTAGTGGGCTTGAATGCTTATAAAAACCTTTCAAATCACTTAAATGACGACTCTACCCTTACCTAGTTATAGAAAATTACGTAAAAAACCAAAGCCTCTGTCTTCCCAACCAAGACAGAATAAATCTTCGACTCTTCGTTTACTCTTTAACCAAATCGTCCAAAGTTTTTTTTTTTTCAATTGAATTCCATAGACGACGACGACGATCCCGCCGATTCACAAAGTGAGTTTCTTTCACAATCGGTTTTCCTCATCAGATCTAGTTTACTTTCTTGGTTGTAGCATTCAATCTATCGTTAGATTCTAGGGTTTATATCTTGATTGGTGGATTTAGTTACATCTCTACACTGATTAGTACGAAGCTAACGAGAATCGAACAATAGATCTCTGTAGAAAGTAGATAAAAAGCGATGAAATTGAACCGAATAATAGTATATGTCTCAGTGATTACTAAGCTTGATCTCTTTGTACTGTTCTTGTTGATTTTATCACACAATCTTGTTTACTGTATTGTTACCTTGTTAGGTTTGTTTAGTGTTGTCAACACAAGGATACTCAATTGAGATATGTTTCAGTAAAGTTAAAGAGTTACAATTGTGTTACACTACCTGTTTCTGAAGCTTGTCTTTGTACCTGTCTTGTTGGAATATGTCTGAAAGGAGATTTTTTTTTTTAATTTTTAAAACAAATCTATTGTTTTTATGTTGCAGGGGTTTTGCGTATAAACACAAACAATGGCTTCGTATCCCGCTACGACGGAGAGTATCTCTCTTGCCCTAGAAGCCAACAGCTCAGAGGCTATTCAGATACTCTACAAGGTCTTGGAAGACCCTTCTTCATCACCAGAGGCTCTCCGTGTCAAGGAGCAAGCCATCACCAACCTCTGCGACCGTCTCACCGAGGAGAAGAGAGGAGAGGATCTCCGTACCCTGCTGACCAAGCTGAGACCCTTCTTCTCCCTCATCCCCAAGGCGAAAACCGCGAAAATCGTCAGAGGGATCATCGACGCCGTGGCGAAGATACCCGGAACCACTGATCTCCAGATCACTCTCTGCAAGGAGATGGTGGAGTGGACACGCGCCGAGAAGCGTACTTTCCTCAGGCAGCGTGTGGAGGCGAGGCTCGCCGCTCTTTTGATGGAGAATAAAGAGTATGTTGAGGCCTTGGCGCTGTTGAGTACTTTGGTGAAGGAGGTTAGGAGGTTGGATGATAAGCTTCTTCTAGTGGACATTGACTTGCTTGAGAGTAAGCTTCACTTCTCGTTGAGGAACTTACCCAAGGCGAAAGCTGCGTTGACCGCGGCGAGGACTGCTGCTAACGCTATCTATGTCCCACCGGCGCAGCAAGGGACTATTGATCTGCAGAGTGGGATTCTTCACGCTGAGGAGAAGGATTACAAGACGGGATACAGCTACTTCTTTGAAGCGTTTGAGTCTTTCAACGCTCTTGGGGATTCGAGAGCTGTTTTCAGTTTGAAGTACATGTTGCTGTGTAAGATCATGGTCAGCCAAGCTGATGATGTTTCGGGGATAATCTCTTCCAAGGCGGGGCTTCAGTACGTTGGCCCTGATCTGGATGCCATGAAGGCGGTGGCTGATGCGCACTCCAAGAGGTCTTTGAAGTTGTTTGAGAACGCGTTACGTGACTACAAGGCGCAGCTAGAGGATGACCCTATTGTTCACAGGCATCTGTCGTCTCTCTACGACACGCTTCTGGAGCAGAACCTTTGCCGTTTGATCGAGCCGTTCTCGCGAGTTGAGATAGGGCATATCGCTGAGCTGATTGGATTGCCGGTTGATCATGTGGAGAAGAAGCTGTCTCAGATGATTCTTGACAAGAAGTTTGCGGGTACGTTGGATCAAGGAGCTGGGTGTCTCATCATATTCGAAGATCCGAAGGCGGATGCTATCTACTCGGCTACTCTTGACACCATTGCGAACATGGAGAAGGTCGTTGACAGCCTTTATGTCCGGTCTGCCAAGATCATGGCCTGAATGAGTGATTGAGTTTGTCGTCTGAATCACATTTTATCTCTTTCTTTACTCCATTTTCGGTTTCTTAGTTGATGGGTTGGACTCAAAATGCTTCTCAATGGTGAAAGTGAAACTGTTTGGACTGTTTCTTCTGAGATGTATTTGTCTTTACTGCTTTAAAGTTTTAGGATCTTTTTTACGAATGGATGTTGCAGTTTCCTTCTCTATTGACTTTGAATGGTTTATTTACTGCTGTGCATTTATAAGATTCTGACCAACCAAGAAATAAATTCACAGGATCCAACCATTTAGTTTACCGAAGCAGGACATGACTTGCACACAAGTCTTAGTTTTTTGTCTCTTGTGTTTCATTCTTGAATGTGCTTTTGAATATCTCTGTAAATTGCGTTACCTTTTGTTGACTAGTTTGGTTATGGTCTACGGAGTCACGAGCATATCTAATGTAGACTCCAACGTACTAGTTTGGTTTGTACCGAAATGATCCTCTTTGCCGTCCATTTTATAGAATGTGTGACATATTATTACCATCCACTAAATGATCTTGATATATATATTTTTCGGGATAGAGTTTTGGTTAAGATAGACTAGTGTTATTTTAAAGTTAATTATTTTCACTTTTCTAAAAGTTCTGTACTACTTTTTGCTATTCTTCTGAATGCGTTTTACTCTCTTTTTTACAGTCGTCAGTGGTCTTGATGGAAATACAACATTTAGAATGTCCCACTTTTGTTCAGTATATCTTCATTCACAGTAAAAAAAAACTATATACTTCTATTTTTGTAGGTCAGTGATTGTTTGTTTGTTGGTGAAAAGTGAAAACTTAAATGCCCAATTAAATGAGGTTTCTTGGTTTAAAATTATACGACTAGACTAATGTCCAAAATCCTCGATTAACTTTACGCACACTTAAACTAGTTGAAATGTACATAGATCAGAAAACCAAACTTTTTATTGGTTAATGAGATTTGAGTAAAAGTTGACAAAAAGAGATAGATGAGCAAATAATACTATCCATGAAGCTAATCTGATCAACATTAATTTATTATACTATACAGATCTTGAAATAAATCGTTTCAAGGGTTAGTTAATGGTCAACAACACCTTCTTTCTTTATAGCAGAAAAATCCCACGAGCTTGGATATACAACTAAACATTTTCAACAAGAAAAATTATAAAAGAAAAGCGACAGCTGTTGAGTAGAGAAGCAAGTACTTAAACCTCCTAATAAATTAATTATTTAACTTGTTAATTTTTTGTTGCTAGCCTGTACGTATCCCAGTAAGCAAACCAAAGCAAACATGACCACGTTCTTTCTAACGGGTTATATCCAAAACCCACCCCCAAACCCGAAACAAGAACCAATAATATGAAAATGAAAATTAACAAGATTGACCATCGCTGTAACAACGGAGTCTCTTCACCGGAAAATCATGCCGGAAACCACCGTGAGAAGCCGCTGCTCTCCACTCTTCCACTAGCAAAGCGTCAAGCTCGGCCTGGTCAACGGTTCCAGTCGCAGCACCAAGAAACTCCGCAAACCCACCGACACGACCCGGAGGTTTGGCTTTCCGACGACCAGCACCGACGGGAACATTCCGGAGAGCTCCACCGGCGGTCCAGTAACGCTGACAGCCTTTGCAGAAGTGTCTTGGTTGATTAACGTTGTAGTTATTGAAGTAACAGAACTTAGTCTCCATGCTCTTGCATCTCGGACATGCTATGATCTTGTCTGGACGCTTCTCAGCCGTTAGATCCGATGATGATGATGATGATGTTGGTGATTTAACGGCTGGTTTTGTTTGTATCTCTGGCTGTTGTTGTGGCTCTTCTTTTTTGATCGTTTTTGTGAGATTATTGGCGGTGAATGTTATGGTTTTGCCGAAGAGTTTAATCCCTTGGGAATCTTGGGTCGCCATTGAAACGAGAATAGAGGTAGAGGAGGAGAGAAAAGGAGAGTTGTGATTAAGTTTCTTGCAGTGATGAAAGAGAGAAGATATGTTTATAGGAAGATTTTTTTGTTCACTTTTTAAAAAGATTTATGAAAACGTTATTATTATATCGTTTTCGTGGAAAAGAAGAGAAAAGCAATAGTCTTGTTAGTAGGGAGAATACATATATGAAAGAATATGTTAGGCACATTTATTGCTTACTGCATTCAAAGATATGTCATACATCGATCCATATCAGATTACAAATTGTGCGTATTCTTTTTCCTTTTTCTTCAAAAATATGTATACACACTATTCAGTACAGTCTCCGTATATTTTATCAAAAAGGTTTTATGGAATAATTCTGTTTAACTTTTTCAGGACTTTTTATCAAGATTTCTAGAATAATGGCATTAAATAAGTTATTGTAGAGCTTGGAACAATAGCGTGAACAAGCTGTATAGAAGTGTAACAAGTGCAATCGGTTAGAATAATCAGAACTGTAACTAAGATTGGTAAACTAATTGTCAATCTATCCAAATGGTTCCTTGGATAAAATGTTTTTTTTTACATAAAAATTCATTCAGTATTGTTTTTATTTTATTCAGAAAAGTTTTTAAAAGAAGTTTGTGTGCGTTCAAGGGCATTTTTATTAATATATTTCCTGAATTGAGATTATGTCACCAAAAAAATAAAATTATGTCAACATTCAAAACCTAATTATTCTCCATATAATTATATATTGTACTTATTAAAAATTAGCAGAAGCATCAATCATCCATTTCTTCTTATTTTCATAGTTGACTAACATTTTAAGATGATTCTATCTTTGGAAACATGAGTCGACAGCAAATTGAGTAGAGACTAGGGATTCGACCACAGTTTTTTTTTTCACATAACCGTTCCTATTATTTCTTCAAGAGAAGTACGGTTACAAAAATCTTCTAAGAGAAAAAAGAACGACAACAGGAGATGATGGAAGTAATGATAATTTAGAATAAGAAACTCAAATGAAGCAGGCCTTGAACGTCTTTGTAATAATGACCGAAGGTAGAAGGTTAAACTTGGACCCTTCCAAACCAAATAGAAAGGTAGGATGGTCCGAGCTGCTGGGAATGCCGAGATAGAATGTGACCTGATTCGACCACAGTTGTTTGAATCCAATTCTTCAATATGAAACTAAAATCCAAAATTTTATATATGAATATATAAGATAGTTTCTTTGAAAATCAGAAATAACGAGTAACAAATCAACAATAATACAAAACATATTAACTTGCCTTCTAAGAATTATGAAAGTTCCAGACTTGCGATCCATAATCTCTCTAGTGCTAGAAATCAATCTTTCAATAGTTTAATTCAGGAAAAAAAATTCATATACCAAAAAAATATTTGAATCTATAGCACAAAAAAAACCCCAACCACTTTGAATTATCACTAGGCCACCATGCATTTTAAAGTTATATATATATATATATATATATATATATAT
>OVBX01007577.1:0-10703 GCA_900406325.1 Erucastrum elatum
GGCAAATAGATTGAGAAGAAGGTAATTTATATTTATAATAATTATTATTATAAATAGAGTCTTCGCCACCAAACTTAGGATTTGTTCTTCACTTCTTCAATTAACCCGGTCAGAAAATATGGAAACCAGATCTGATAACTCATGTAGGGCATCATCGACTGCTAGGGTCATAATCTTTACGAAGAAACCCTAATCTCTCTTTCGTTTTTCTTATGTCAATATCTTTTGATTTTGTTTTTCACATCTTTTCTTCGTTACTGAAAAAGTAGCGAAGTGTTTCTTCAACTGGATCGAAAGATTGAATCAACTAACCAAATTTATAAGAGTATTTGATATATGGCAAAGAGAATGACTAGAGCTTATTATGATCATGATTTTTGTATATTAATAAAAAGTTGTATACCTATTAAATTGCATATTATTATATAAAAAATGGCTGAAAATTTCTTAATTCTGTAAAAATTTTAAATCTTTTGTATGTTACAAATATTATTTCATGAATTATAATTTAACATAAATTGTTATATCAATCTCACCCTGCGCAAGACGCGGATCATAACCTAGTAATACAATATAAAGTTATAAACTAAAAAATGATATAAATGGATATTCCCTTTTTGCATCGTGTAAAGTTTCCCAGGTCATTCATTTTTTTGGTTTAAAGTTAGGAAATGGGGACCCAAACCTCACATGGAACTAGAGGTGTCAAAATGGGTAAAAACCAGTGGGTTGACCCAAACCAAACCAATCCATAATCCTAATGGGTTATTAATTTGGGTGTTAATGGATAAATGATTTTTATGAGTTAGTGGGTTTAGTGAGTTGGTTCAATATTGGTTTGGATCAAAATGGGTTTATGGATTATCCAATCCAAACCACTTTTTGTCGTATACTTTTCTTATCTCTTTTTTTTTTCGATTTCTCGATCTTTCTTCGATCTCTCAATCTCTCGCCATTAGGTGATCTCTCTTTCTCGATCTCTCAATCTCTCGCCTTGTCCTTGTTTCCATCCCATCTTCGCCATCATCCTCTGCGTCGCCATCATCTGCGTCGTCTCCGGCGGAGGAGAAAGGGATCAGTGGAGTCTGATCGTGCCGTCTCTTTCTCTCTCCCTCGTGTTGTCTCTTTGTCGAGCTCTCGCTTCATCTCAGCTTCCATGGCTTTCCTCTTCTTATCCCTCATGTACTCCTTGTAATTGTTGGGTCTGGCTTCATCTTCTCCTTGTAATTGGTGAGTCACTGATTTGATCTTGTGGGTCACCTTTTTTTTTTAATTTGATCTTCTGGGTTCATTGAATTTTTTCTGGGTTTGAATCTATAAATTAGTTTGATGTTTTCTTATGGATTGAAATTGAAAAACCAGTTTGATATTTTCTTATTTGGACCAGCGTGTTGATTGTGGTGGTCTTAGCGTGTAAGCTTCATGAGTGTGTAGCCTTTGTTTTTTATTGGTTAATGATGATACAAAGGAGTTGAGTTACTGATGCCGAATCATCTACTTGCAGAAATCTACTTGCTGTTTGAATTGTCAACGAGATGATGAGTAATGAAGAAGATCTTCTACACAGTGGTGGTCAGTCATCTACCAGTGGTGCATCACAACATGTTCTAGTAAGTTCTAATCATTCAAAAAGAACTAAGAGATCAACTGCTTGGGATTATTTTATAATAGAAAAAGATGAGAATGGCCAAGAGAGAGCATACTGTAAAAAGTGTCCAAAGAATTATCTGTGGTTACCAACTAGTGGAACATCTAATTTGAATCGCCATGCTCAGAAATGCTCGAATGGTTTAGATGTTGAAAGAAGGGAAAGGAAGTTTGATGATAAAGTAGCTAGGGAGAAGTTTAGTCGAGTGATTATTAGGCATAATCTTCCTTTCCTTTCTGTTGAGTATGAAGAACTTAGAGATTATTTCAGTTATTTGAATCCAGATTACAAGTGTTATACTAGAAACACTGCTGCAGCTGATGTAGTTAAGACTTGGGAGAAAGAAAGAAAGAAGTTGAAGTTTGAGTTAGCTAATATTCCTAGTAGGGTGTGTTTAACTTCAGATTGTTGGACTGCTTCAGTCTCTGGAGATGGGTATATTGTTTTGACGGCTCATTATGTTGATCAGAAGTGGGTTTTGCACAGTAAGATTTTATCTTTCTGTAATCTGCTTCCTCCACACACTGGTGATGCTTTACCTAGCAAACTCCATGAGTGTTTAAAGGAGTGGGGAATTGAGAAGAAGGTCTTTACTTTAACTCTAGATAATGCTACATCTAATGATTGTATGGAAGAAATTCTGAAGGATGGGCTGAATTTAGATGATAATCTGTTGTGTAAAGGGGAGTTTTTTCATGTTCGTTGCTGCGCACACATCTTAAACCTTATAGTGCAAGATGGTTTAAGTGTTATTGGTGGTGCATTGTCCAAGATCAGAGAGACTGTGAAGTATTTTAAGGCTTCGATTTCTAGGAGAATAGCACTCGCTGATTGTGTAGATGGTGATGATGAAGTGGTTATGTTATTAGATGTTCAGCATAGATGGAATTCGACATACTTGATGCTTGAGAAAGCCTTGAAGTATGAGCGTGCTTTAAATAGGTTTAAAGTGGTTGACAAAAGCTACAAGCATTGTCCTTCTAGTCAAGAGTGGAAGAGGGCAAAGATTATCCATGAGATCTTGATGCCCTTTTATTGTATTACTACTTTGATGTCCGGGACAAGCTATTCAACATCCAACTTATATTTTGGACATATATGGAAGATTCAGTGTCTGTTGGAAGTGAATAGGGACAATGATGATAGTGTCATTCGAGACATGATCTCTAAGATGAGAAAAAAAATTGATAAGTATTGGGAGCAATATAGTGTCATTCTTGCAATGGGTGCTGTGCTGGATCCTAGGATGAAATTCAGGCTTTTGAAGCGTTGCTATGATGAACTTGATCCATTCACTTCTGGAGAAAAAATAAAACACCTCAAAGAGAAGCTTTATGATCTTTTTGAAGAATATAAGAAAAAGTTTCCTTTGACTCCTGTTGTGAGCTCTTCTAGAGTTGTTTCCCATGTTTCAAAACGTGGAAGAGGAGTCTTAGATGTACAAGATGTAAGTTCTTTATTTAGTCTTTGATTTAACTTTTACTTGTTGATTATATAGTAACCTCTTAAGCTTCAAATGATGCAGGATTTGTTTGATCTTGATGATGTACCAGACTATATGGAAGAAGGAAAGTCAGCCTTAGATATGTATCTTGAAGATCCAAAGTTAGAAATGAGGAATCATCCTGATCTGAATGTTCTTCATTATTGGAAAGAAAACAGAAATCGCTTTGGTGCTCTTACTTACATGGCAATGGACATCCTTAGTATCCCCATCACTACTGTGGCATCTGAATCTTCATTTAGCATTGGATCTCGTGTGATAGACAAATATAGGAGTCGGCTGTTGCCTAGTAATGTCCAGGCTCTAGTATTGTAGATGCTGATGGAGAAGGTGAAACTGTTGTTATTAGATCAAGGCCAACTGATGTTGAAGATGTGATCACACAGCCACCAGAGTAAGTCTCATTAGTAACAAATTATTGGTCTTGATGTGTGATGTCTCTTTAGTTTATATGGTAGTCGATTTGTATTGGGTGTCTGTTGTGGTTGAGATATTGTGGCCAAATGAGATTTTTTTATCTCTTCGTTAAGGTTATACACTAAGTGTTTTTGTTAGATCTTCAGTTATATCTCTGCTCTGTCATGTGATTAAGTTCAGTTCCTGGACTTATCCGTCAAACAAAGCTTAAGAGACAAGCTCTAGTAGTCAATACTCAGTAGCTTAGACAATGGTTTACTTTAGTTTCTTACGAACCCCAACATCATTCATATAGATGGTTTTACTCTGTTACTTAAAGTCATCGTGCTCTCTTTGGATTTTGCAGGTGAATTTGACTATATGGCTATGGGTTAACCATTACTCTTTCTTAAAGTGTTGGAATGTTTCTACCATCGTAAGTTAAAAAACAGAAGACTATAAAGCAATAGTTTTATGAAAATACTTTGTTTTATTTTTGTTTTATAATTTTATAGTTTTATTTTTACATTTAAATTTGGATAATCATATTGTAGTCTTGTAGACATTGTTAATGATATTTTTATTTTAAAATTTACATAGTTATTTACCTATTTTAATTGATTTGTAATATTAATAATATAATAATGAGTCAACTCATTAAAACCATTAATCCATTAATTTAAATGAGTTATGGGTTGACCCAAACCATTAACTAAATGGATTGGGTTTATCCATAATCCATAAAAGAATGGGCTAATATGGATATGGTTTGGTTTGGGTTGGTTTATCCATTTTGACACCTCTACAT
Source organism: Erucastrum elatum (assembly GCA_900406325.1). NCBI lineage: Eukaryota > Viridiplantae > Streptophyta > Magnoliopsida > Brassicales > Brassicaceae > Erucastrum > Erucastrum elatum. Next base: position 4,357 of record OVBX01007577.1, read on the forward strand.
GGAACTATCAAAGTTCTTGAAGCCCATTCAAGAAACACAGTAATCTAAGAAAAGTTCTTTAGATTTTAAGAAAATTAATTTAAAATCTAAAGTCATTTTGAAGCCCAAAAAACACAGTAAATTTCGAATAAAGTCTTAATTAAGGCCCACTAGAAGCCCATCTGATTCCAAAACGAAGTATTTACATGTCAGCTCCTTTCGCCGGCGCTTATTAACCACCGACCGTCAACATCGCCGCCGGCCAGAGAAACATGGCGGCTTATCACCAACCGTACGATCCTTTCTACGTCTACAATCATCCTCTTCCACAGCCGCTTCCTCAGTTCGCGGACGAACCTGGAGCGATCAACACACTCTTCGTCTCCGGCTTGCCTGACGACGTCAAGGCTCGCGAGATCCACAATCTCTTCCGTCGCCGTCCAGGATTCGAGTCTTGCCAGCTCAAATACACTGGTCGCGGTGACCAGGTTCAGTACTTCCCATTTCACCAGAAGATTCCCAATTTTGAGAAAAGATGTAAACTTTATGATTCTGTCAATGTCTCTAAGCTATTTGAAAGTGGTTTCAGGTAGTTGCATTTGCAACGTTCTCGAGTCACGGATTCGCTATGGCTGCAATGAATGAGCTAAATGTGAGGCTTCACTTTGATCTGAGTTGGGCACTCAATAGTGATGTTGTTTGTATTTATTTGATTGTGGTGAAGCCTTTTTCCACAGGGTGTGAAGTTTGATCCTCAAACAGGATCCACTCTGCATATAGAAGTAGCTAGATCAAACTCTAGAAGGAAAGAAAGGCCAGGTAATGCATATACATTACTTCACTCTGTTCTTGTCTCGCTGTTGAGTGATAAAAACCATCTCTATGGACAGGAAGTGGACCTTATGTTGTAATTGATAACAGAAACAAGGAGCCATCTAAATCTCAGGACGACCGGAGTGATGAAGGTAATAAATGTTATTCTGTTTTACCTTTTTAAGTTCCTAATTTCTTAATTGTATGTTCATGTGCCTGCTTGATATTTTGATACACCTAGGGGACAGTGATCCTGATGAGGCGTATGAGCTTGGAAATGGCAAGTCTCCAAAGGAAAATGATAATACCAAAAGGTTGACAAAAGTGCATTTAGAAGCTTGGTTTTGTAGTCTTATATGTGTCAGAAGCAGAAGATTTTATTTGTATACTGATATCTAATTGCTAATTTACAGCGAAGTGGACTCTGATCAAGATAGTAAAGCACCACCTGCTAGTGTAAGTACATTCCAAATTTAATCTATCAGCCAGTTGCTATCTATAGTCTGATGAAGATTTAGGAAAATCTCAAATAGTTAACTTCCATGTAGACTTGTTTATGGTTCAGAAGCTAACAGACACATTTCTAACAGGGGCATTTGGAAAAAGCATATGAAGGAGGTTCTGGTGCTCGACCATGTTCCACCTTGTTTATTGCCAATCTAGGGCCTAATTGTGCGGAAGATGAACTCAAACAACTCCTGTCTAGGTAATAGTATGCAATTGGCTTAAACTTATATCATTAGAGTTTCTATATTTCTTGAAGTATCATTGCTTTTGTAAAAATAGATTGATCTGTGATCCCTCTGCTTGCAGTTATCCTGGTTTCAATATCCTGAAAATTCGAGCAAGAGGTGGAATGCCGGTTGCATTTGCTGATTTTGAGGTAGAAGCTATTAATACATGCTTATGATTATTTTCTCTGTCTTTGCAATTTATAAATTCTTACACTCACCAATTACAGGAAACCGAACAAGCTACTTATGTCATGAATGATCTTCAAGGCAACCTCCTATCGTCTTCAGACCGAGGCGGCATGCATATAGAGTAGTGTTTCTTGCATTTTCTCGATTACATTTAAATTTCTCATTTTCCAAGATTGTTACACTCGTGATTGTTTATAGGCTAAACCACTGTCATGTTGTGGTTTTGTTTCTTCTAGATATGCAAGATCCAAGATGCGGAAACAGTAGAAGATTCTCATAAACAGTAAGCCTCACTTCTCTTCTGACAACGGGATTGAGAGATCATAATAAGCAAATGAAGCTGTGTTTCTTATTTGAAGTATCCTATCCACTTACTATTTGTTGTCATGAAGATGGATCTTCTATGCTGACACTTCAAAATATGTATGTATAATCTAAGCCAAAATATACTATTAAAGATCTCTAAAATCTTATGTTAGATATTTCTGTGCACGCAGAGGATCTTGGATAGAGTGAATCAAGTTCTTGGTTTTGTCATGGTCCACTTAAGGTCATTTAATCACTGCCCCACCAATGTCCTCGCCAGTTTTGGGCTTTTCTTCTGTATACTATTTCTCATCTCTGTTCAATTTGAGAAAAAAAGTTATGTGGATAAGCAGAGAAGATACCCCAAGGACCCAATGCATTACTGTATTGACAGGCATTCAGATCCATACACCTGACTTCTCTCTCTCTCTCTCTCTCGTGCATCATTATTAGATTGCCAAAGACTTGCACTGTCGTGCGAGTAAGGAAAGCCTTCAGTGTTTTGTTTTTCTCTTGTTCCTCTCTGTCTGTGTCCACACTGCATAACAATTCTCTGGACCTCTTCAAACCAATAATTCAAATTCAAAAGAAGATGTGAAGCCTCTACTTGTTTTGTCATTTTATAATCATTTCCTTTTACCAAAAAGACTTTCAAGTTCCTTCATATAACATATATAGCAACTGTTTTTATCTTCAATCTTACCCGCTATACAAACAAAAATAGCAAAAGAGTCAGGAAAAAAAGCTTTCTTCCCAGCTTTGGACCACATTACTGAAAACATGGGACCTTTAAACCCTATCAACTAAAAACTTTTTCATAAGACACTGTTATCTGATTTTACTCTCTTAATCCTTTCAGTACTATTGCTTGTTGTGGTTTAGTTCCAACTTCTGACCTCATTCCCTCTCCCTTGAAGCTAGTCTTGGCGTTTCAACTGACAGCCTTTCACTGAACCTATCTGACCCAAACGCATCTTTCGTTAGCTGACCGCTGCTGTAATGATCTCCCCAGAACCGTCCGCTTCTGTTGCCTGCCTCTGAGCCTGGAGTTGAGCAGCAGTTCCCATCCATTATCATATCTCCTTCCAGTATACGCAACACCTTTAGAATTGACCAGACAATTTATTAGTGTCACTGTCATTAGAAAAGTTTGAATCATCCTGAAAATGAAGAGTGACTGCAAGGGTGGGTTACCTGAGACATGCGTGGCCTCAAATGTGGGTCTCTACGTATGCACAAGGAAGCTGCATGAAGCATACAGATGACCTCACTTTCAACAAAACGGTCCCCAAGCCTCGGATCGATAAGTTCTTCTACAGCATATTCTTCCAGTAGCGGACGTGCCTGAGATCACAAGCAACGAGCATCAGTACTATTTACCTTGTAGTATAGTTAAAATATGAGTTCGTTACCCATTCAGTGAGGCATTGCTGTCCTTTCGGCATGGTAATGTCAATGGCTTTGCGACCAGTGACTAGCTCAACTAAAACAACCCCGAACGAGTAGACATCCGCTTTCTCTGTGATCTGTCCGCTTTGAGCATACTCTGGAGCTAAATAGCTGCACAACAACAATATACTTTCCTTTAGCAAGAGTCTCAGGAAGATATGATAGCGTTAAGTTGATGTCTCACCCAAAGGTTCCTATCACTCGTGTCTCTACACCTAGTTCTCCATCAGGCTGCCATCTCGCTAGACCAAAATCTCCGACCTGATAGAATTAAACACCTGTCTTAGGACCAACGAGCATATGAAACAAACATGTATTTGTCATGATGAACGACCAATACCAGTGGCTCATTATCATGAGTGATGAGGATGTTGTTAGGACGCATGTCTCTGTGGACAATACATCCAACTCTGCACTCTTCATGAAGATACCGAAGACCTCTTGCAGCTCCAACAGCAATCTTTTGCCGTGCAGGCCATTCCAGTGTCTCCCTTTGGCGACCTGGATAAAGAGCTTGATACTGAGCAAACATTCTCTACCACAAAATATCAAATTTAAATCTTAGGAAACATCATTACCGTATAAATGGGAGTCAAGTGAGCCATTGCATATGTATTCATAGACCAAGAGCCGTCTACTATCTTCAATGCAGAAACCAATTAGCATAACAACGTTTCTATGCTGAGCGCAGCTGAGAACTTCCACTTCGGAACAAAACTCAACATCTCCTTGAGAACTAGCAAGTTTGTGTTGCTTCACCGCAACTACCTGGCCTTCAGGTAGTACACCACGATGAACAGAACCATAACCACCCTCTGCCAAGAAGTTAGCCTGTGAGAACCCACCAGTTGCAAGCTCTAGCTCCGCGTATGAAAACAGCCTAGGTGGTTTCCCAAACACTGGCGCCTTGTGCTGGCAGATGGAACAGAGAGGAGGCGGGCCAGGAGGAGCATTCCGAGAGAGTGATATCGCATCTCTCACGTTTCCACTAAACTCTAGATCAATCCTTCGACTAGACGACAATCCAGCTTCTACATCAAGCTTAGAGAACTTCTCAAGCAAAGCCTTTGTAGTGGATAGTTGAGCTCTATCATCACTTTTCCATAGGCTTTCCTCGGCTTCTAGGGATGAATGGCGATGTGTGCCGATATACTCTGATATCCACGGCTGGAACCTCATACTAGTTGACGCTAATGATTGGCTTTCACTCTCCGTTTCAGAGCCGGAATCATCGTTCTCCTTGATGACCAATGCTCCATCCTTCTTCATGTACCCGCTCGTTCCCAAGGTGAAAAACGGTGAAGTTCCTGGATCAGAGCTTGACACTGATGAAGTCCCGGGGTCTGTACTTGTGAATGGTGTCCCCAGCTCAGGGCTGCTAGTAGGAGTTACAGGTAGTCCTTTTGTGTTCTTTGTGTCTTTTTCAGATGCAGCTTCTTGTCCGGTTGGTAAAGGAGACGCGTTCTCAGCAACCTTCCTAGGAGAACCAATCAAATTTAAGCGCAGAACTTTTGCCTGAGAGCGCTTCATCACCACAATGTTGCATTGCAATTCATCCATACACCGTTTCTCTTCGTGCTTGAGGTGTCTGTAAAACAAAACACACAGTGTAAGCTGAGAAACTAAAAATAACTGTTCAGCCCAATTTACTAACAAAATATTCAAAAAACTAAGGGAAGGTGGATTATTACTTGTCTAGAACTACCCAGTTTGCTTGTGCTTTCTTCGACTCAGCAGCAACTGCTCCATAGGGAGATCCAGAAACAATCTTAATCTTCACATTTATCTATATAGTAACCACAAACAACAAAATATGAGAAAGATGTGATGCTTTCATGGTTTCATGATAGCTTAACATGTCAGGCATGAGAGCAAAACCTTATTGGGATCATAGACATCATGGAGCTGGAGAATCATCTGGGAACAAGTGTCAGTGAGATCACTCTTTATCGCTGGAAGAGCTTCAGAATGTGGCTTCCGGTGACCACTTGCACAATCTCCAGCAAACATAGGGAAACTCCTAGTGAAACCCCAAAGTTTTCTTCCTACACATCCATCAGAAAATAAAAAATTTAGATAATTAAAAAAATAACAGAGAAAACTAAACATCGTTAAATCAAGAAAAGTACCAGAGTTTTGAGAAGGGACAACAACAATGAGAGTGATGCAATCCCCAGGGTGAACAACATGAGTCAGAGCCCAAATCAGAGCTGTCTTGGGAATCTCCCTAGAGGCTTTAACAGCGACAATAACCTTCTCAGCAGCACCATCAGACGATACTAGAGGAGGCTTTTCCTGCTTCCCTCGCTTCAGTAGACGACTCATTTAAGATTCTTCACGACCCTCTCTTTTATTGGTAATGTCTTTTTATAGCACGATCCTCAAAAGTTACAGGTACTGTACTTTTTGTTGGAGAGATAAAAAGGCTCGCTCACAAGATAACAGGATTCTTCTAGATTTGCATTATTTAGTAGCGCTACTGCCCCCACCACCACCAAAGACAAGAATCAAAGAAGACTCTCTCCCCTTGCAGATGGAATACAAAACCCTCCTCCAATGAAACTTTAGAAGAACGGATTCGACTTCAAAGATCCCTTTCTATCTTCTTCCCTTATTACAGCCTCTTTGATTTTTGGATCTGACAACAACAACTAACAACAAAGGAACAAAAAGAGCGAAAAATCGTCTTGGAGCAAGGCAAGACACGAGGATACTTCAAAATTCCACCTGTAAATAAACAAAAGAGTAAAACAATTATGAAGCAGGAAAGATTGTGATTGAAGAAACAAAGGGAGAAAGACTCTGAAGACAGACGAAAAAAAACGAAACGGTTAGAGAGAATAAAAACCTCAAAATCCTTCGTTAAAATACTTAAAA
>OVBX01007578.1:0-10703 GCA_900406325.1 Erucastrum elatum
ATTAAATATTATGTACTAGTTTTGATAATAATTTAAAATGACATGTTCAACTACTTTACCATTCAATCTATTAAACAGTTTACCAAAAGTATACAGCTTCTGCAGCATAATGCTACTGATTTTTCATCTGATGTGCTAATCAGAGCCTAAGTGTTATTTTCATCATAGGATAGTTTTAAGTTTTTTTTTATTAAAATATAGGGCAGTTATTACTCCTAAAGTAGTTTCACAACTACAAGCTAACTAAGTTTATTCTAGCAATTAAATAGATCCCATAATTTTCTGTATCATCTTTCTTCTCTCTCCCTATGTAACAGAAAAATATTTCTAATTAGGGGAAGTCCGCGTCATGCAATGTATTTTTTGTTTAAATAACATATCTATTTTTGAAATAAATTTATTTAGTTTTGCAAGCAATTTTTTTTTTGTTCGGATTTGCCTTTATATTTTTTTGTTTGTTATTATTTATTTTGCGACTGTTTCCAATTTGGTGTCTTTTAGGTTACATTAAGATACCAATACTACATATTTTTAGGCGTGAAGTTACATTATAGCTTGTGATTTCTTCTTCTTGGTCTTTAATATACATTGTGTAACTTTTGTTATAGTCCTGACTTCTGTGGGTATTGTAAATTTTGTTCAGATAGATGTTTCATTTTGTTGGTTGAGAGGTTGTGCTAGCATCTAATTTAGACAAAATATATTAGTAAATGAGTTAAAACTGAAAAAATAATATATTAACTGCAACAAAATTAAATTGCATCAAGCAGAAAGTTTTAAAAGAAAAAAACAATATGATTTTGGTGTCAAGAAGTTTGCTAAAATATTTCAAGTAGACAGTCGGGTCATGTTTAGTATCTTAACGATCAAACAATTTTTTCAGGATAGAAGAAAAATAATAAATGCAAATACTCCATCCGAGCTACAAATAGTTTACTATTTTTCTTTTGAGGGGTGAGGGAGGGGAGGTGTATGAGTCTGTTTGATTTACGTACAATTACCCAGTGTCATATTTATTTTTCTCTTTTTGTTAATTTTGATTTTTGATACATGTCGTGGGGAATATTTGAGAAGTTTGACCTTGTAATTCTTAGGTTGTAACAGAAAATCAGTATGTTGTGTGTCTTAGAGACTATAATGTTGAGAAAATGAGGGGTGAGGGAGGGGAGGTGTATGAGTCTGTTTGATTTACGTACAATTACCCAGTGTCATATTTCTTTTTCTCTTTTTGTTAATTTTGATTTTTGATACATATCGTGGGGAATATTTGAGAAGTTTGACCTTGTAATTCTTAAGTTGTAACAGAAAATCAGTATGTTGTGTGTCTTAGAGACTATAATATTGAGAACATTTTCTTTACGTCGTCGATACAATTCTCAACAAAAGAGCTCAAGACACACTGGCTCCATGCATGGAGTTAATGGGAAAATAGTTAGTAACTAAAAAGGAACAAAAATGTATTTTGTATCCATGGAACTCACTAGTTAATGAATCTACACATCTTGCTGCACCTTCCTCTGAGGTCTCTCTTGGACTCGGCTTCCACAAAATCTCATTGTCACTTACAATCTAATACAACATAGGCAAGCATAAGAATATTTCTAACAGCTTATTATCAGTAAATATATATTGATCAGTTAAAAAATCGATTGCAGGAAACAGAGCCTTGTATTCTGTTAGGCTTCTTCGCATGGCACATGGATGATCACCCTGCGTTCATCCTCAGATATTGATCAATATTTGGTCACTACTAAGATCTTAATTAGTTGTGTACCATAGTTTCTCTGAGTATCTCAACAGGAAGGAAAGTTGGGCTGTTTAAGCCTGAAATGGCAGGAAGGTCGCTGCTCCCAGCTTTGGCCACCATAAGCGCTTTTGTATATTCTCCGCCTCCAAAAGCACCAACAGCAGTTCTACATTCAATGAGTTTTACTTACCTCTGCTTCCTGCACCACATCTACTACAGTTTTTGTGAATGACATGAGCTCCATCTTCTTCCACTTGCAGTGCATGTTTCAATTCAGAACTTACGAATCTATCAAAGCGTAATAAATAACAGTTAAATTCAAAACTTAAGAATCAAAGTATAACAAAGAAACACTAAAAAATAAATAAAGCTAGCTGTGTTCGAACCATAGCTTCTAACAGCAACATGGAAGCACATAGATGACAAAAAAAATACTTGAAACATACACAACTACCTCAAAGTTTTAATGGTGGAATCTTCACCGGACTCTTTTCTTTTATCGAAGACAACCTTTGGAGGCTGAGGCAACCAATCGTCATCACCCGCTACAATCACTTTCACATCTTCATCTTTCTTTACAACCTCTATAAAAGCAAATCTTAATTTTTTGAGAGAAAATACAAAGAAAGGTGTGATTTTTACAAAGCCATACAATATTCAAGTTCCAATAAGGTTAATGATAGGACCAAAACTAAGACGACATATGAACAGAACAAAGAACAACCCAAGAATCAAACAACAGTTTCAGCTCATCAAAGGCCCTAAGCATATCGACTTTGTTCTCAGTATACACAATGAAATCAGTGAGCTAGCAAATCATAAAGATCAATGCTTGCTGTGTGGAAACCTGTGGCTCTCTTCTTTATCAGTACCTCTGATATATCAGCATCATAGTTTGGAAGATATTCAAACCGAGAAGAAGAATTCAATCTATATATTCTTGTGCTCCATCGCCAAATCAATAGCGGAAACTCACTGTCAATGCAAACAAAATTTGAGGGATGAAGACGATACAGTCCCGATAAAATAAGTTTCTAGTGTTTTTAGGAATCGTGAGGATGATGTTCAGTGAATGAAGACTGACTTTTTATAGGTGGATATACACCGCCTGGATGAGAAATACGAAGTATGGAATGATTAATCGTGATGGTTGCGGACTGATAAAGTAAAGATAGGTCTTAGGTGATGAATCCCGTAACGTTATGGTAGAGAAGAATCTCAAACGAACCGACACAAACGAAGCTCGACCAAATATTCCGCACGAAGATTCACCTCACAGAACCTACTAAAACTCCATTAATGGCGATAGATTCGTTTGAAGATGAACCCTGGATGCTGAAGTGAGATTGAAGAAGATGATGAACGAACCCTTGCTGCTTTCCTTTTATTCGGGTTGGGATTTGATTTTTAACAAATAAAATTACTAAAGGGACAAGTCCAACTAATTTATTCAGGCTCTCATTAATTTACTTAATGACTTGTCTCTCTCTGGAGAGAGAGAACATATTTTTATATATATATAGACTAGAGATGGATACTTCTCTGCATGGCAAACCAGGTAATACCTTGAAGGGAAGTAGTTAACCTGCACCAAACAACCTCTTGTAAGAAAAAAAATACTCTAGCTTCGTGGTTTCATAAGCTACTTGTCTGTTCCCTTGTGAAGTTAGTTATAACTACTCAGACCATACACATAAAGCATAGTAAGATTATAGCAAACACATTCACAGCACCTTATGTTTTAGCAGCTTGTTTTCCTCTGCCAATTTGCAACACCAAAATATCTTTGTAAAACTAGAATCCATATGATTATCATAGTGAGAGATAACTAATAGCCTGAAGACAAATATCTCGGTTATGGAACCAAAGCTCTTATTTTAAGACACGATGTAGAAGTAAAAATGATACCGAGGTACCAAGTACTAACCGAGAGAAGACTTTCATTCACTCTGTAGATCATCAGCCACTACCTCAAACATATTCTCCAAAGATATTGGCTTTTTTAACTCTTGCCTCAGATTGATCATCACTGTTTTATCTTCACCAAGACCCCTGCACAATCATCATCGATCTCATCATAAACCATCAAACTCCAGAGTTGAAACAGAGCAATCATGCAATTACACTTAACCAAACAAAACAGAGCAATCATTCAATTGATTGTTTTACAAAAACCTAAGAAACCATATCATTGACCATCTCCTTGGGTTTCGCTGGAATCGCTCTTCAGCTCCCTGAATTGTGACTAAGTACCGAATTTCTAGCACAGTAGCTTCTAATATCCATAAACATATTTATACTGAAATCACCGCCTTTCAGATACAAAACATTGAAAATGACATAGTGGGGGAGCAAATCAATGGGATTAACAACGAAGTCTTTGCTCGGAACGTATGAGATGGTGAGAAGAAGAGCAAACAGCATCCAGTCGCGGTCGCATGATGATGAGAGACGACCTTCGTTTCTTGTCTGCAGCCGATTAGGATTAGAGGAAACACCTATTCTGTCGGGCCGGACGCAGATTTAATTTTCATGGCTCAGACATAGAACATGCGAACAAAGCCCACAATATTATAGATTAAATGAAACGCGCGTTTCATACGTGTCAGCGCCAGAGAGCTCGAATTTCTGAGCTGGAATCCTATGTGGCAGCACCAAGAGGGATTAAAACCATTTTTTATATATAAAGATGTCTGTTAATGGATCCCACAGTGACCACTTTTACTTTTTTCACATCTGGTCCCTCGATTTTTGAATATATTCATTTATTTCCCAAAAATTTCTGATGTGTAAATATATTCCTTTCAAATTAACTCAAATTGATTCCACATTTTTTGATTTTACAGACCAGAGCATTTATAATTACACGAACGACTCCTTAAACTTCTGGAAATTTACTATTCGACATATAATTTTCCAAATTATAGAAATAGCCTCTTAATTTAGTCTTAAACTTTCAATTATTCACTCCAAACCCAATCAAATGTAAATAGACACACACACACACACACATANGCTAAAATGAATTAAATTAGGTTTTAAAACTCATAAAAATAGTGAGATATCAATAATCAAAAACAAAAAAAATTGTTAAACTGTACACAAAAAAACTTATACATGTGTACTAAATGAGCGAACTTCGATGTTATTTGCTAATTATTAGAGTGTACACACACAAAAAAAATGTTAGAGTGTACAAAAAAAATATTAGATAATGTTTTAATTATGATAATGTATGAAGAACTCTTGTATGAAAGTATGGTGCAATTTGGTTGAATCTAAGATTTTAAAAACATATGTAAATGTACAGATGTTGTTTAAAGAACATATGTAATGGACACATGTTCAGTTTGAAGTAAATGTACACATGTACAGTTTTAAGTTAATGTATATATGTATATTATGAAGTTGATGTACACATGAAAACACACACACACTAATCAGAAGCTCGTAAACAAGGTATGAAGGATGATATTTTGTTTCAGTCATATATCAAGGATGCCCGGACCCTGTGTGTACATGGGAAGAAGGATAAATATTCACATGTACATTGTGTTAAACATTATCTTGAGTTCATGAAGTCGCATAGGCTTAGTTATTTAGATAGAAAACCTACAAAAAAAAACTAAAACATGTACACAATCAATGTGATGTATAATACAAAATTAGATGTACACATGTACAGTTTGAATGTAATGTACACACGACTTTTTTCCATCAATGTTGCAAAATTATGAAAATAGACTCATATTCTTCCTTATCCATTGTTGACCAGAAACCATAATATCCGCCTATCTCGCATATTTTCCACGATTATTTATATTCTCAACTTGTTCTTTTAATGTATTTTTATACAGGTGTGACAGCTTTCGATCCTAGTCCATGGCTTTAATCTCGATAGTTCAAACAAAAGTGATTTTTTTGGTTTCGATTTGTTCCATCAAAAATATAACTTGACATATCTCAAAAGATATATTAAACAATAAAGACACTGATTATAAACATATTTTCTTTAAAAAAAGTTCAGAAAAACAACATTTATTTTACAAAAAAGAATAAGGAACTCAAGAGGAGGAAACAAAGAAGATGATTCATGTGACTCACTTCCTTTTGTTTGCTAGGAGAACAGTGAATCAGATATTAAATTAGGAGTTTTCTTAAATTAGTTAAGGTGATATAAGTTAGTTATAAGCTTATTTAATTAGTTTATGACTAAAAGATGAGCTTGGCTAAGAAAAATTACCCTAGTACCACAAAGTGCTTCAGAGGGTAAAATAAACTCATAAACTATCTCTGAGTGTAATTATATTTTTTCTATAAGGAAGAAAAAGTTTACTCGAAGTTTCATTTTTTACTTTTCCATCCATTTTCATTTATTTTTATTTTTATTTTTGTACTTCTAATCTAATTAAAGCTAATCGCAACCTTAGAATTTAGTATTGTATAAAAGCTTCTAAGTTTTAAAGATGTTGGCTCATTTACTGAGTAAGATTAAGATAAGCATTATTTTTTACAATTAAAAGGTTTTTCTAGTATTTAAAGTTGATGTGAATCAGAAATCCAGATCAGAATAACAAAAACTAAAGTTCTATGGAAAACTCATGCACCCTTGACTAAAAGTATGCTGTCTTTGGCATGTGTGTGATCTTGAAATTTTGGAATCTTCTTTTTGACGTCGCTATCTCTGCTAGTTCAATTGAAAAGCTTGGCCATGTTGTTAGATTTTGAATCATTAAAATAACATCTTTGTAGTCTGTCCCAAAATACTGACATGTTGAGAATTGGAACATATTTTTCACTAACCAAATTATTGCATCTAATTCTGAATGCAAATGTGACAGTTATCTCTTTTTGTTTCTTAACCCTTAGTGTTGTTCATTTCCAGACTCATCGAGCCAAATCCATCCATATCCATTGGACTATTAATCTGAAGTCCATGATCCATCTACCAAATAAATATGTTGCAAGTATAAGATTTGTGTATTCTGTGTTTGGTTTAGCGGGCATGGTTCTGTTGAGCTCTTTGAGTTGGCACCAAATCATGCTTAGCATTCCCTTTGGACATGTTTATTAGCTCTAGTGGCTCTTTTGTGATTTTCCTAAATAGTTTACCACTACGAGATTTCCAACTCTGAATCTTCTGTATCATGCTTTCTTCAGTACAAATAATACAAGTTGGAATACACACTTGATATTATAAATATGCTCGGACAAAATAATGTCGAAGAGAGAGTTCAAGTTTAATTTGTAAGGCAGTTGGACATTTGAATTTATTTATATAAATAAAAAGGAGTATAATGTTAAAATAAAATATTTTATTATAAAATAATAGCAAGTTTTATATTTTAAACATGTAATTTAAGACAAACGAGTTTATTTAAATAAATATCAATAGAGTAATTTGATATCAAAATGAAACATCTTTCATATAAAAAGAATTACATTTTCTGTTATTTTTTAAAGAATGTGGCTAAATAAAAATTAATTTACTCTTAATTTTTTTAAATTATATTTTTTCCCTACATCATGATGGTTATATCAGTTTTATGACACAAAATATCTAATATATTCTTCATAAAAAATAGATCATTTTTCAAAACTACTTCTTTTAAGATATTAAAACAGTTTATTCTTATTAGAAATTTGCTCATTTTAGCTAGATATATTGTGTTTTAGGGTATTTGAAAAAAAATAGTTTTCTTATTAAAAATTTTCAATTTAGTTAAGAATATTTTAATTAATATTTAATTATTCTTAATCAACAATTTTTCTTCTCTAATTATTTATTGGATCCTAATTATATTTGGATGTCCACATATATATACAAATAAAAATTAATTATGCCTAAAATCTAAATAAAAAAGTTTATAAAAATATATTTGGACGTAACTTATTAAAAAGGGAGAATTATAAATTTACTCCAAATTTAATACAAATGATACATGTTTCATAAAAACCTCAACTTCATGATGAAAAGACTAAATTAACCTTCCAAAATCATTTATAAGTATATACGAATTATTTATAGAAGTTTATAAACTCACCCCACCCTCTAAATACTAAATCTTAAACAATATTCACTAAACCTTAAATTCAAATCTTAAAAGTATTTTTAATTGAGTATATTTTTAAAAATAGTATCCAACTTAGATATTTTAATCAATTTCTCTTAAACAAGTTTTGCTTTTGGAGTTTTGCAAATACTCCAAACACTCGTTATATTCATATAAATTAGTTAAATTTATATAATAAAACTTACAGGTGACATACATAAAAATCATAAAATGTCTTCAAAATTCTAAACAGGCTATTAACCAATCAATATGATTTATTTATTATATAAGATATATATTTGAAATATTATATATTATTTTATTTATGCAACTCAATCCATATCTTAAATATAGCTATAAATATTTTAATATTTAAAATTCTAGCTTATTCTTAAAAATATGAATTTTATGTAAACACCATACCATCATTCATGTCAGACAAAATCACTCATATTTGCATACATGCAAGATCAACGTGATATTTTTGAGATAGAGTTCCTTATCTTGTCATCAAGATAGAAATGTTTGTAGATTGATATTCATAGAAGGAGGTTGCATTCAATGCAGCCAAAGTTACAAATGTATACACATAACATCAGTATTTATAGGAAGCTACTTGTACGGAGAATCCTAAATACATAGGCTTAAGACATTATATTGGGCTTGATAATTTTGCTTTGGGCTTGTCTCTAATACATAGAATCAGTTCTTGCCATCTTTGGGGCAGATTGAAAATACTACTTGTAAGTAGTGTCCCTAACAAATTGCAAAACCAAAAAAATCGGTATTGCTATAGACGAACGTGGACCAATTATTAAACAATACTTATATTTTCAAATTATTAAACCAAATTACCAATTGGTCTTGAACATACTCATATGTAAAGTAAATCGGTTCATAATCTAATCAACCCAAGCCAAGTCGGCCTCGTAGGTACAAAACCAAAAAAGTGGAACTAACTTTGGCATTTTGGTGAGACATCTAGATTAATGTTTACTATAAATTGTTTTTGGTTTCTTCTCTACAATGATACCAAATCTTATTCTTCCATTCCCTGAAATTCGTATAGCAAAATTTATAGTACAATGAGTTCGAAAAGTTTGGTGCGACATCTAGATTTGCGTATATAATCATCAAACGTAAAACTAAAGAATATTTCTAAACTAAAGTATATTTTCTTAGATCAAATTTTAAAGGATTTCTAAAGTTTGATTTGGGATTTTATTTTTTTCCTGAGTCTTTTGGCTACACATCCTCTCTCAATGATGACACCAATTCTCTAGAGTCTAGATATTAGAGAAATAGTTTGCCATGTGTTAACACAACATTCATTTTGAAAGAAAATTAATAACACTACAATGATGATATGGGCTGTGATTTATTAGAGTGAAGATCTCGCATCGGAAATATGAATGAGACATTAGTAATATATAAAGGACTTGGACCAATCCACTAATTGCCAATTGGTTTTAAGTGGAAGCCCAAAAAACTTATCATGGTATCAGAACAGGTCCAATATCCTGACCCATTAATTAATCCGGCCTGGACAGTGGCTCGATCATCCCATTAGCTGATGGCCCATAGAAGGCTCAGTTCTCCAAGATCGCTAGAAGATAAAACATGATCTCAGAAGGGTATGATGGATTCTGCGAGATCAATGGTTAGACCCACTATTATCATGATATCAGAGCCAGGAAACCAATTGGCAATTAGTAGAGTCATCCAAGTCTCTTATATATCACTAATGTCACATTCATATTTCTGATGTGGGATCTTCTCTCCAATACCCTCCCTCGAGATCATGCTTTATCTTCTAGCGATCTCGGAGAACTGAGCCTTATATGGGGCATCAGCTAATGGGTTGATCGGGCCACTGTCCTGGCCGAATTAAAGGGTTAGGGTATTGGGCCAGCTCTGATACCATGATAAGTTTCTTCGACTTCCACTTAAAACCAATTGACAATTAGTGGATTGGTCCAAGTCCCTTATATATTACTAATGTCTCATTCATATTTCCGATGTGGGATCTTCTCTCCAATATGACTTGAAGATTTATATTTAATGTTGATTTATATTTTTGGTAAATTTTTAAAAATATGAATTCATGGATCATCACTAATATAGCAATAAATACTAATAATTTTTTTTTGAAATATTAATTAGTTTGACTTCTTATAATTATATAAATTTTATCACAAAAGAAATTCATTAAAAAATTGTGGATTTTTTCTTCAAACTTTTAATTTTCTAATTCAATATCATTAATTTATTTTTAATATCTATCATTTTCAAGAAATATTCTTTAGTTTTACGTTTGATTTTTTTTACAACATCAACTAAACTAAGAAAAAAATCAAACGTAAAGCTAAAGAATATTTAAATATTTTTTTTTCTGTTTGATAATTATATACTAACACATTTTTCTTAATTTTATAAAATTGGATCTAATAATTTAACCAAAAATAGATAAAATATATTTCCAAGGTTATAACTTTAGGTAGATGCCTATATACTATTAAATTAAAATTGAAATTATTTATTTCATCTTAATTTTACATATACTTAAATTAAAGTTTGAAATTAAACATTGTTATCATATAATAAAATAAAAAAAATCAGAAATTATAATTTAATTTATAAAACTTTTACTTCTGCAAATGGTTCAGAAAAAAACTCCTAATTTCTTTTTTAAAAAGGGCAAAGAAAACACCTAGTTTTTTTTTTTGAGCAACAGAAAACACCTAGTTATTATTAAAAAAGAAGAGGAAACTTGCAAACCAAATTAATCATTTGGTATTGTACACAGCAGTAATAGCAATACACGGTTTACAAACGAACCAAACCAAGCCGATACAATGATCAAAGGATAGAGCACCAGCCTTTGAGTTTAGACGCAGCTGCTT
>OVBX01007580.1:0-10702 GCA_900406325.1 Erucastrum elatum
GAACCTTGGATAAGTTTTTTGAGAAAATTTCTATGGCATAAAAATATTCTCACGAAAAAAATCTATCTATCTTATAAAACTAAAATACAAAATGTAACTTAACTTTTATTTAACTTCGGGACCAAGTTTCAAGAGCAGCAGAGCATGTAATTATTTTTTTCGGCCCAAGGTTCTTTTAAAGCATCTCCAACCCCACTCCATAATTTACTACAAAATGGAGTGGGAAATGGAGTAATGAAGAAAAAAAAGTGATTACTCCATATTTGAAACAATAAGATCTTTGTTTCTTCATCACTCCATTTCCCTCTCTATTTTGCAGTAAATTATGGAGTGAGGTTGGAGATGCTCTTATATATAACCCATGTTCAAAAACGCGGCCGGAATGACCGATTCCGCGCCGAATAAGTGCTCGGCGGAACTCTACCGCCGCGAGGTTACCATAGGCGGACTAAAACTCGGTTCAGAAAAAAAAACGTATGCAATCTGGCGTTTTCGAGTCCAAAATCAGTAATAACATAATAGATCTTTCATAGTTTAGTGTTTGTAATAGATAATTTAAGTTAAAATGAAGTAAATCACAGACAAAAAAGATGTTTTTGTTGAAAACACAGAAAAACGGCTGCAAAAATTAGGTTAGAGTTCGAGGAAGAAGAAGAAAATCAAAATTACATTTGTAACATTCTTTAATAAATGAAGAAAAGAATTTTCGTAGCTCAATGCCAAAGGACTATTTATTTAACTTCGGGACCAGGGTTCAAGAGCAGCAGAGCGTGTAATTATTTATTTTCATCCTTTATTAAAGAAGGGTACAAATGTAATTTCTGTTTTTTTCTTCTTCCTCAAGCTCTAACCTAATTTTTGCAGCTGTTTTTCTGTGTTTTCAACACAAACATCTTTTTTGTCTCCGATTTATTTCATTTTAACTAAATTTATCTATTACTAACACTAAACTATGAAAGATCTATTAGGTTATTATTGATTTTGGATTCGAAAACGACAAATTGCATTTTTTTTTCTGAACCGAGTTTTAGTCTGCCTATGGTAATCTCGCAGCGGTAGAGCTCTGTCGAGCACTTTTACGGTGCGGAATCGGTCACTCCGGCCGCGTTTTTAAACATGGATTATATATAAAATAACCTTGGATAAGTTTGTTGAGAAAACTTATATGGCATAAAAATATTCACACGAAGAACATCTATCTACCTTATAAAACTAAAATACAAAATGTAACTTAACTTTTCTTTCAAGTATTTTATTACATATTTTACCACTAAGCTAGATAATCCTATATCACAATTTTTTTCATAGTTTCCATAATCAAATCTAGTTATATTAAAAAAAATTAACAAACCTTAAAAAAAATTTAAAAATACAAACAAAAACCAAAAATATATATATATATTTATAATTGTTAGATTGATCTATCTATACTATTATTTGCGAAGTGATTTTTCGTAACAGAGCTCTTACGTTAAAAGTTCGAGCGGGTAAAATCAATGATACCCTTAATGAGTAGTTAATTTTTATGTTAACTTTTATATTTTTTATAATCTGTATATATAAAATAGACCATGTTTCACTCCTGCTGTGACAGCTAGGGTGCCAGACTGGAAATTAGACTCATGTGGTGGTGACACATATGAAACGCAGTGTTTCATTTATTCACGATTTGGGCTTTAAATGTTATCTTTAGTGTTTATGGGCTCTGAAAACTGATTCTGTAGGCTGAATGACTGCTTGACGCCAAAAGGTAAAATAGGGTTCCTTTCTCATCTTTGGTTATGCAGTGGCTTTCGAGTTTTGATCTTGATCTCATGCCGTTTCGTTTCTGATTCACCCTCTCTGTATATTACCAGGTTAACTGATTCACCGCCATTAACAGTGTTCTTCACCACGATTTTTCGGACGGTGAAACTTCACCTATAAAAGTATCTCTTCTTCCCATAATCTTTATCCTCACCAATCCTACTACAATCGAAAATTGTTCTTAGTATAATGGCTAACTCATCTACCATTCATGCTGATCTGAAGTCTGGGCGCGCGTTGTTCATCAAACATGGAGGTGCGGCTGCCTGTTGGGATTCCCGGTGTTAAGGAGTTTCTAAACTGACCGAGTGATCGGTACAAATAATCACCCAACAGAGGAGCTCCATGCTTAGATAACGGCGTCACTCGCTAGATTCAGATGAGCTCCCGAGACGAAAAAAAACTGGAGGTGAGTAAGAGATTGGAAACGGAGAAGACATGAACAAAAGCAACATCCATCTCCGTTTCGTTAAAGAGACAAAAGAGAGCAGTACGGTAGATCTGCGTTTAGGATTTATTTTACAGCACCTTCCGTCCTCATCTCACGGCGGGAGCGATGTATTCTATCGCCGGAATTGATCTGGCTCAGTGTAATCCAAACTTCAGGCTGTCGACTCCTCCCTTTTGGTTTGGTTCAGTGATGCAATCTCCTTGATTGAGTTTACTGAACCGAGTTCTCCGACACCTGAAAAATGTTTCTGGTTCCATAGTCAAAGCGAGCTACTCGGTCTAGCGAATACGAACACACAGCTTTCTGGTAAACTTCCTTTTAGTTGCCATCATTATAACTGGGAAACACTTTTAATACTCATTTTCTCTCAGACATCATTGGGGAGATCGCTGTGGTGAAGAGTACTTAGTGATCCTCCGGAAGAGAAGAACTGCACGATGGTGACTATCATAATGGATAAGTGATTCATTATTCATGTTTAGCCCTCCAATTTATTCATATTTGTTGTAAATAGCATGTTCATCTTATAACGATACTTTTAAATCTGCAGGGATGTTTCTGTGACTTTGAGTTTGTTCAATTGAAACACAGTTTCGCTTCACAAAGGACTCGAAGCCATGCGTGCTCCAAGAAAATGGTTGGAAATATTAGTTATTATTTTGATTGAAAAGCTTCTCATCTGATATAAATAACAGCTCCAGATATAGTCAGTGCATTCTTGGGATTGTATCATATATATCGTCTGTATCTTAATGCCACAGCAGGAACACACATTGGAGACTAATGTAGGAGAGAGTTACTTTCCCAGTGCATATGAAATCACTTTTAAATGAGTTTATCATCACAGCTCCAACTCAGGTAATACATCTTCCCTTAATAATTTTAAAATTGCATGTGTGGTACCATAGATATGATTCTGGTCATCCTACATGTAGGATATTGATTTCATATGCACTGGGAAAGTGCCCAACATCAAGATAGAAAAAAAAAAGGATTGTGTTATGTTGCTTGCTCCGGTTGTACCAAAGAACCGCAGCGCACCGTTGTCGACATGGAAGGAAAAACATTCACCTTTCAGGTCAGCATCAATACTTGCGACTTCATTTCTGATCATCAGACTTTCACCATCACTTGCATTTCTAATGAACGTGAACGCGTATCACACCCTGAATTTGTTAATAATGTAAGTTTCATTAAGTTTCTTATGTCACACAAATAACTAAATTTTATTCGATGTGATCAGGGAGGCGACAACAACAATGGACCTGCAGGTGACGACACAGTTGTTGCTAAGGTTGAAACTGGTGTAAGTAGTGAGCAGTCAGCAGCGAATATGGGAACAGCCCCAACTGGTGATGAGCAGAAGACCCCCTCCCGAGGATGCATCTTTGAAGATGGTCAAGAAGGTACGCATGGCATAAGTTATGATAATAAGATCTATGGATGCAGTTTTCCCTTTTAAATAATGTTATCTCATCAGTTTTCTTGGACGAGTTTGTTATTTTCTTTTTGTTTTTTCCCTGTTTATGGGTAGACATCTATGTTTTGACTCAGATGATCTTTTTAATAACTAATTATTTTTTATTACGAGTTTACATCTATGTTTAAGTTTACGATATGCGTCTACGTCAACAGAATAAAACAATCTAGCCATTTACAATGTTTAGTTAGTAACGCTTTATTTTTCTCTCATCGTTAGTATGGCCGCCACTAAACTGAATAATAATATTTTACTGCTTTCCCGTCGTCGTATTTTATGGTAAATTAATAAAGCCACTCGAGACCATCAACTCATAAGGAATTCCGCACGTATTCGGGAAAACGGGAAAACGATAATGTCACGACGAGAGAAAAATAAAGCATGATCAATATGGTTGATACAAAAGGAAAACCACAGAAAAAGCGCTGGGCGGAAAGAAACATATCCCCTTTTAGCATGAAAAAAGCTTTATATATAACGCTGTAAAATCACAAGAAAAGATGTGATGCCATGTCCAATTCTTTATTTATAACTAAAACATAGATTACTTAACAAAAAATCATCTTAAATCTTTTAATGTGAAAAAAGAAAATCATATTTTTAAAAATAACAAGTATTTTTTTAAAATAATCTTAACTAACTTTTAGTTAATAATTCTTTAGTTTTCAAATATAATAACATGTGCAAAAGTTAACTAATATGTATATTTCTAAATAATAATAATTTATATTAAATATTTACCTTAACTACTTTAATTATTTATTCATTTACATCTCGCCCTTATTTACTTTAGCTACTTTAATTATTTGTTTATTTACATTCTTCCCGTAAGTATTCAAATTAACCATCCGAAATCATTCCAAAATTTGTTCAACTTTAACATTCCGCCCGAAGGGCGGGCCGAACCTAGTTATATATATATATATATATATACATGTTTTTCTCTAACAAAAAAAGTTATACTTATATTTCAATCACTTAATATATTATTAGTTTTCTTTGGATTAGACGTGGTTAGCCACCAAATTAGTTAATTCCAAAAGAAATTACCTCAAAAACTCGATTTTATTAATTAGGTTTTGATGTTTTGTTCTGTATTTACAGTTCTTCAAATTTGACTTGTACTTTTTGGGGCGATTAGTGAATATGAAAAACATTTAATTAAGTATTGGGAAATATAAATATACTATTAAAACATAAGCATATTGGTATTTTTACTCTTTTTACCCCCACTGAGGAGCTTTATCTTTGTATTCATTAAAGATATTCTAAACTTTTTGCGCCGGTTTCTTCTTAATTGTTTTTTTTTGGTTTGTCATTCATCACTGGTTTTCTAATTCAATTTCGGTCTGTGATTATTTCCATGTTTGATACTGCATCGTTTTAGTATTTTTCTAACCGATCATGTTTGAAACTGCGTCGTTTTTAAAACTATTTAATGGTTTGGTTTTAAACCGATTTTTCCTAAATCTAATCTCAACTTCTATTGTTTATTTAGTGATTTGAAATGATAATACGGTTGAATATTGCCGAACATAACTAATGTTTTTGGTGAAGTCGCGTGGTTCTGTTATGAGTTTGGTTAGACTGGTAAGTTATTTATATTCAATAATAACATGCCGATTATTCTTTAAGATTTTAGTTAATTCTAAAATTATTAATTTTGACAAAAATCAATATCATTTAAAACAATTTTGAAAATATAAATATATTGTAAACAAATTTTCAACTTATGATTACCGAATTTGTTTTATCATTAAAAAATCACAATATTGAAAATACCGGATTACTAACCGGTAACACGTTCAACGCAGGTCCGAGTCGGGTTTTAAAACACCAATCAAAACTATAAAACTGTTATATGGATTTATATTTAAAATATCTAATTCAAAATTAAAAACCTAAAATACATTTACGATATAGTTTTAACTGAACATAAATCCGGATATAAAATACGTATATGAAATAGGTTATATAAATGCATATACAAGACAGATTATATAAATGTGATTATATAAAATTTTCACCAAATATAAATCCGCGCTTTGAAATCGTGGATCAAAATCTAGTCCTCTCGATTATTGTTTGTGTTGTGCGTTCTCTTACCCATAGATATTAGATTTTTGAACTAATTTTTATTCTTAAACCAACAACAGTTCTAGATTGCTCTTTATAAGAATACAATTCTAAGTATGCTTTTATCAGTTATGGAATTGTAACATGGGTTTACGTTCATATACTCTTGCAGAGATTGTTCTGATGTTTTTGTTTGTTTTTTTGGCACATTATTCTCATAATGTCTTTATATGCATAGTTTAGTTGCAATGATTATGAAGTTTGGAAAATCTCAATGAGCCACACTACCTTACAGTTATTTGACATGAAAATATATATTGGTTCAGTATCAGTTTTAAATTAAAGGGTTTTTTTTCTATTCTAATTAAAATGCCCCTATAAATATATTTAGTATTATTATTTTATAAACAATAATAATATAATAAATATCCATACGTATCAGATTTAACTTTTACTATTGTAGTTATTGATTTTTAAATTAATTCGTGGGAAGAACAACCATGTTATTGAAAAATCTTAATGCAATTTACTCACTTAAGAACCATGTTAGCAAACAAATTCTCTGCGACTGACATATGACCATGAAATTGTTGAATTAAGATGGATAAGAAAGTAGAAAACCCATATATATAGTTCAAGAAAGAGGTATAATTTCTTTTTATTATATAAATAGGTTTTTTTTGACATATATTTTGTTATCATCTATTAATATATTAATTAAATCTTCTTTCAGTTTCTGAAATTTATTTTTGAGGTTTAACATATATTTTAAAAGTTAGTTCGTGGGATATTTCTCAATGCAAGTATAATTGTTCACTTAGTAAACCATGACAGCAAATATATTATCGGCAACCAAAATAAGACCTATAGAGTATCACTATGAAATTGTCGAATCTATCTATACATGTAGAATATCACCAAAATAACGTTAGAATGATTAAAGTTGTTGATAACTTAATGAATTTTATATATAATTTATTACAAAGTTAAAAGTGAATTTTATGTTAATAATAATACTATATTTCTATAATTTTTTGTAAATTATAATTATAATTTTCCAAATCAAATAAATTTAAAAACTATAATAATTATTTATATTGTGTTATTATCTGAAAATACTATTTTTATTATAAAGTAATAAATTAAGATATAAAAATATTTATAATTAAAAAATTGGTTAATAACATGAATAACAAAACCAATAAAAATGTAAAATTGCATAAATAATAATCATGTAAAAGAAAAATTAATTATATTATCATTATCTAAAAATTTAATTAGTCTGTTATTATCCAAAATTAATAAAAACTGGTATACATATAAATATTTACATATTTATCAGGTTAATATAAATAAAACAGAATTTTTAATTAATTGTAATTGTCAACAATAATCATTATCAGGTTTTACGGTAAAATTGTTTAGAAAAAAATATATTATATCATATACTTCCATTATGAGTAAAAGTTGTTCTTACTAAAGATATACATAAATGTAAAGAAAATATTGGAAATAAGATTTACGTAATTGATGAATATTTTTAGGAGATTTCACTTAACATATAGTTGAGGCAATATAATCAATATATGATGATTTTTGAATATATATATATATATATATATATATATATCCGAATTTTTCAAAATGTAACAAAAAATCTATGTTAATAACATGAATAACAAAACCAATAAAAGGTAAACTTGCATAAACCATAATCAAGGAAAATAAAATTTAACTATATATTATCATTATCTAAAAAATTAATTACTCTGTTATAATCCAAAATTAATAAAAAATCGGTATACGTATAAATATTTACATATTTATCAAGTTAAAATAAATAAAATTGAATTAATAGTTAATTGTAGTTGTCAGCAACAATGGTTATTAGTTTTTCGTATAAAAGTGTTTAAGAAATTATATATTATGTCATATACTTCCATTATGAGTAAACGATGTTCTTACTAAAGATATACATAAACGTAAAAAAAAGATTGGTAATAAGATTTACGTCAGTGATGAAGATTTTTAGGAGATTTCACTTAACATAGTTGAGGTAATATAATAAAAAAAATATGATGAGTTTTAAGTAAATATTATATATATGAATTTTATAAAATGATTATAAAATAAAAAAATATGCCTATGGTGGGCACAGCGCCTAGTTTAAAAAATGTAACGATCATAAGTTTTAAATCAAATAAAACATATTTACATCTAACAATCTTAAAATAACATGATTAATATGTTCTATTTGTTATCTCACAAATTTATCCATAAGTTTTCATGATGAATACAAACATAAACAAAAAACAAGCTTTTTATGATAGTTAGATTAATTAAAAAAAACTTATCGATCATAAGTGTTAAATTAAATAAAATATACTACCTCTAACGATCATAATGACAGGATAATATAATATGTTTATTATCACAAATTTATCCATAAGTTTCCATGATCATGATAGTGTATTTTTACTTTCAGGGTAATATTCTCCATAAGTTTCCATGAGCTTGATATAGTCTAGTTATATACTCCTTCTGACCCACTTTAAGTGGTGTTTAAGGAATATTTTTTGTTCCAAAATAACTGATTTTTTCACTAATTTATCTAAAATTTAATATCATTTGATTTAATATATTCTATTTGTTATCTCACAAATTTATCCATAAGTTTTCATGATGAATACAAACATAAACAAAAAAACAAGCTTTTTATTATAGTTAGATTAATTAAGAAAAACTTATCGATCATAAGTGTTAAATTAAATAAAATATATTACCTCTAACAATCATATTGACAGGAAAATATATTATGTTTATTATCACAAATTTATCCATAAGTTTCCATGATCATGATAGTGTATTTTTACTTTCAGTGTAATATTCTCCATAAGTTTCCATGAGCTTGATATAGTCTAGTTATATACTCCCTCTGGCCCACTTTAAGTGATGTTTAAAGAATTTTTTTGTCCCAAAATAATTGATTTTTTCACTAATTTATAGAAAATTTAATATCATTTGATTTTTGTGACCAATTATAAAATATTGTATATTTTTTTATTGGATGAACTAGTTTTATTTAATGAAATTTTGATGTTATCAAAATAAAATACATAAAAATATGTGTATTCTTAATCTATGTGCAAAAATCTCCCTAGTTATATTGGGACAGAGGGAGTATAAAAAATAACCCTTGGAGATAATATATGTTTGGAGAAAACATGTATACAAAATATATCCACACGAAAAACATCTAACTTATTTTAACTAAAAAGTACACAATGGAACTAACTATTCAAGGGAAAAAACTCATTAAATATTAAGATACTCTAACATATTATTAAATTATTAATGTTTACCACCACAATAATACGTCAAGGGAAAAAAAACTTATTTAGTAACGAATCTAAAATATTTTTAAAAGTCTAAATATGCATGTTTGTCGAATTGTCTAATTATCATATACTCCATATGTTTCTAAATAAGTGTCACTCCGACACTTTTCACACAGATTAAGAAAGCGTTGATATATACGTAAGTTGTCATTAATTACATCTCACTGACCAATAGTGTTATAGATAAATAAATTTAATTATAAAAATAATGTATTTTCCAGTTAATTTTGAGCTGAAAATTAATAAAAATTGCATTGAGATTGTAGAATAACATTCTTTGTGAGAACAAGTAAATAGCTAAAGTGACACTTATTTGAAAACAAAGATAGTATATAACATATACATTACCATGATTATGATGTCCTATTCTTGGTTGATGACCTACAATTATTATTTTTCCATATGATATTCTAACATATTAAATCATTAATATTTACCACCACAATAATACGCCAAGGGAAAAAAACTTATTACATACTTCATTTACTCATTAACGAATATAAAATATGTTTAAAAATTTAAATATGCATGTTTGTCGAATTGTCTAATTATCATACTAACATATACATTATTGCCATGATTATGATGTCCTATTCTTGGTTGATGACCTACAGTTATTATTTTTCCATAAATGTACATTTGTCTTTACCAATGGGCTAAAATATGTTTTTTTTTAACACATCTAAAATATGTTTTAAAATATAAATATACGTGTTTGTCTAATTGTCTAATTATCAATTATCATATACAACATATACATTTCAATAAATAATACATTTCCATGATTATGATGTTCTATTCTTGGTTGATGACCTACAATTATTATTCTTCCATAAATGGATGTTTGTCTTTACCAATGAGTTATCTATATTATTAAAAGAGAAGTGCAAATATAAAATATCCCTTAGTTTTCATTTTTAATTACAATAGTGTGCCACTGAAATAATTAAATGAACCACTAAATGAACATATATTTAAAGAATTATTGTCTTTTTCTATTTATTAAACAGTTTCCTAAATCAATTTAACTTAATTTCGAATTTAATATATTTCCTAAAATAAATTAGCTGATTTTAGGAATATTCATATTTAAAATTTATTTTAACAATATTAAAATTGAATAATGTTACGATTAATTATTTTGAACGAAATTAAAGTTTAAATTTGACATAAATAATATTTTGAATATTCCTAAAATATATGTTTAACTTATCATTAATTATTTTGAATAATAAAATCTATAGAGGCTAAGATTTTAAATATTTTAAACTACTTATAGAACAAGATGAAATATTTGTAACTCAAAATTATTTTAATATAATTAAATCTCACCTAAGATTATATATTTTTCAAGAATTTTTAATGTATATGTTTAACCAATTTGGTTGCTATTAATTATTTTCAACAAAAAAATTAATACTTAAATTTACATATATTTGAATTATTTGTAAATCAATGTTTAATGTTTATAACCAAATATATTTTTTCTAA
>OVBX01007582.1:0-10701 GCA_900406325.1 Erucastrum elatum
GAAAATGCAGACCTACTCGAAGGAAGAAATTTTGTTGTATCACGTATTCAAAACGATGGTACGAAACATAGAAAAACCAAGATATGGAAGGTTAGTTTTAGGTTATCATACATAGATACGGAATATTATACATCTGTGACCAGATCTGAAATAAAACGATACGTTTATATGCAGGGACAACGTAAATTCAAGATTGATCAAGAAAATTGGAATACCTAAAGGAAAGGGAGCTCCCTTCAGTCCAATCAGAGAGAATCAATGACCCAATTCGTCTACCGCATCATACATTCATTTAACGAGTTTGGTTTGAATTTTGGGGACTCGGTATTTGGATGAATGAGTCGGAAGCTAATTGGATCATATCACAACCTGTGAATGGACTCAAGAAAGCTCTCTATCTATAGATTTCATACATGTATGTATTCGTTTCAGTCCAACCAGAGTGTGTATGTGTTTGTTTGTGTATGTGCATGTATGTACGCTAAATATGGATGGATTTAAAGACTAAAACACTAGCAAACCAGAGATCAAGATTTGACGGAAAAGAAACAAACCCTAGATCTCATCTAAAAGTTAAACCAATCCTAAATAAAACTTTGATTACAATCATTGGTACGTATGTAAAATTGAGTCTGGGAGAGACATAAGAGAATTTGGAACAAGAGAGTAATGAAAATTAAGAGATGACTATTTGTATGTATGAATGGATGCATTATGCATATGTGGATATATGGAGAGAATTGGTGAGAGAGGTGATGAAGAGCTTAAATAAAAGAAGATACGCTGGGGAGAGAAAAGAGAGAGGGTAGAAAATATATATGCAGAATGCGAGGAAATACACAATGTATATAGAACAAGTATGCAAACTAGTGATGCTTTAAAGATAAATTTCGTAGGAAAAATAAGGAAAATTCTCTAACTGATCACCTATATGTTTTTTTTTTAACTTCGTTGGTTCGGGTACCTGGACAGAAAATAATGTTTGGAATCTGGCAACTAGATTATGCGTATTACTAATCTGGAGCACTTTTGTTCCTTCAAATTTCAGAAATTTTTTAAGCAAAAGAAAAAAATTTCAGAAAATTAACCAAAACAATATGAATATTTTAACACAATTTAGTTATATACATAAAAATGAACTAAGAATAAAATTACACCTTTTATAAAATAAATGTTTTATGAATTTTAACTTCTCTTCACTCCTTTATTATTATTTTTAGCATAAGTTTTTTGATATTTCAAATAGAGGTATTCTTGGACTCTGATAGTTACCTTTCATCTATCAACTTTTATACCTATAAAATTAAAGTACTTATTATTAGTCTAATTGACTTATATTACCAGTCTATATACATGAGGGAAAAAGAAACATTCGCTTAAGGCATGATTTTATAGTAAAAAAGCTATGTGATCATATATTTGATAATTGAGTTTATAACATCTTTTAAACAGAGCTATGTTCACATGAGGAGAAAATAATCATTGTTGTAGAACATTTATTTTCAAAATTTTTTTAAAAGACGTTATCACTCATTTTATCTAATTAGATCTGATATTAAACAGCTATAAAACATAGCCTCGTTAATATTTATATGGGTGAGCAAAAACATATTTAAGATTGGAAGGAAACATGGTTTCGTCAAGAAACCAAACAAAATATGGAAACAACAGTTTTTTTTTCCCTAAAAATCTGGGTAAATAAAAATGTTTTCTCTACACATTTTTTACGGAAAATATTCTCTATACATT
Organism: Erucastrum elatum; assembly: GCA_900406325.1. Lineage (NCBI taxonomy): Eukaryota > Viridiplantae > Streptophyta > Magnoliopsida > Brassicales > Brassicaceae > Erucastrum > Erucastrum elatum. The sequence continues at coordinate 1,750 of OVBX01007582.1, forward strand.
TCAGATGACAAAATATAGTTCTATAGTTCTCTTAATTATAAGCTATTGTTTACATATTTTCAAAGAAACAAAATTCTTTGTCATTTTGGGCAGCGATATTAGACCATGCACATCAGTGAAGTGATGATGGCATCATAATTTTATATTTTTATAATTATTTTTTTTTATTTTTTTTTCGCTTGATTTTTTTTAAATAAATAAGTGGATCAATCGCCGGCCGTCACTTGACGTGGGATCCGCGAATACACCAAAATCGCATTATTTTAATAATTTTTTTTGGAAAGGTGTGAATTATTCTCTTGATCCTTCAAATGCTCGTGCTCTTAAAATAACAAATCATATGCTATTAGAGTTTTTTAAGTCCACTACGGTTACAACATTTATATACAGAGGTTACATTACATCCTCTTGTTGAACAACGTCCATATGATCACCTTCTACCCCATTTTCTTATTTCTGAAGTCCCTTTACGTACCCATGTAAATCGTCTTAATTTTCTTAGGCGACTTACCAAATGAAATGAGTCACCAAGAGAGATTGCAAAACATTGCAACCTATTGACGAAAAATAACAGCGCCAACCTAAGGAGTTCCAGTTACCGCTTGTATGAAATGGCTTTACGGCCTTGATCACTTTTTGTTGAATCTTGTCTTTAAAGAAGTTCTATTTTATTTGATGCAACATCTAGTTTTTGTTTCAGTTAGCTTTTTTTCTGTCCTCCATTCAACTGTTTGTTTTGATTTTGAAAGAAAACGCAGAGAATCTCTCTTTTATTCAGATCATTGACTTTGTTTGGAATTCGCATAGGCTTTTATCATGGACCAACCCCAACCCTCTGGAGCTTGCCTCGCTCATCCATCGTATCTGGTTCATTTTGGCTCTACAAATCACCAAGTCAAAACATAAAGATTCAGGCTCGACCACTTCACCGTTAGGGGCCTCAGTGCCCTCTGATTTAGTCTTCATTCTTACAACATTCGTAAGTAAACAAGATCCAACGGGGTTTCTTTGTTCTGAATTTTATTACAAAACACAAAAGCTCTAAGAATCTTAGAGAGAGATAACGAATACAGCAACTCAAGAGACAAACTGAAATCAATAGCAACAGTTCAAATCAAGAACCCACAAAAACAGTAAAAGAAACGGATGAAGAAATCCAACACTTGACACACCATGTTACAGTCAAACTATAGTTTGATTGTGTGTAACATATATTTCAATTCTTCACTGTGGTCACATGTTTCAGAAGCATTTCCACAACATCTGCAGAAATCCTTGAAGCTTCGTTCTTCAACTGCTCGATCTTAGCATCAGTCTCTTCCTCAAGCCTCTTCACGTTTGCACCTGAATCTCCACTGGTCTGTTTTTTTCACCAGTCAAAGTCTCTCATCAGTAACAAGTGTTCGAAAGTTAAAAAGAATCACACTTTTATAACCAACCCCTTAAGCACAAAGTGTCTCTCTTTTGTAATTTTACCTCTTCGAGTTTCCTCTGGAAACCATGCTCAGTACTGGCTTTGTGCTCAGCAATCTCTGTTTCAGCCTCTTCCTTGGCTTGCTTCAGTCTCGCCATTTTTGCTGAAAACCAAATATATATATATACACATACACAATGATCTCTTCTGCTAGTCAAAAACCAAATAGAACAGATCTTGTGATTACCTGTTCTAGCGGCATTGACAATCAGTTGAGCTTCGTGTTCAGCAGCAAGAAGTTGCTGGATACCTCCATGGTTATTGGTGGATTCCATGTTTTCTTGAATAACTAAAAAATGATCAGATTAAGTGTGAATTTCATAAGATATATGAGAAATCGAATGCATTGTCTAAACAAACGACACGACACATACGAAGTTTAAACGGTGATCGGATCAAGTATTAGATGTAATTTACCAATGTTATTTAGATAATCAATAAGACAAGATCAAATCACATTTTCAAACATTGTCCGGGGGAGTCAACGCAGATCTGATAAGGCAGAACATAATGGCATACTTGTATTGATATATATCCCAAAATCTAGGGGAGAGAGAGAGAGAGAAGAAACGTGTACCTGCTTCGGCGGCGAAATTGGAGAGGAAGAGAAGACGAGAGAGATATTGATTAAGGAGCGTTTTAGATCATATTTTCAATTTCAACACACAGAGACGAGATCATCAAATACATCATTTCCCATAATGACATCGGCTTTACGAAGCCCACTAGACCTTTTACATGTCAGGTTCTTTTAAAAACGAATGGGCCTTAACGTATGCACGTCCAGGCCCACGCACTTGAGTTTAAGGCTTTAAGCGAAGCAGGCCACGGACAAACGTGAGAATGATACATTACTACTAGACTTTTATTTTATGTGTCTTTTATTTCATTGTTTTCCCTTAAACATTCTTTTATTTCCCCTTAAAAACGTGTTTTTTTTTTAAGTTAGCTACGACACTATACGTGGCAGCCCTCTTAATCCAGTAGTTTTATGAAGAATTAGTTAATGCTTCTATACCAAAAGCGGACCTATGTTATAGGTTACGGAGTCAGTTGACACCACAAAAATCTTGATATTTACTGAATAGTAGCATAAAACATATTAAAATCCTTAGCACGGTTGGTAAGTTTGGCTTGTTGAACCCTCAAAACTGGGGTTCCATACCCACCCACCTTGACACTTTTCACAATTTTTTGAACCCACTAAAGATTTTTCCTTAGTCCGCCGTTGGGTCTGGGTTACAATTCCCGGAGAAAACATAATTATGCAAATTATTAGAGAACTTCTTATTAGAGACTTACATCATTGTGCATTACTATCAATGGTGGATCCGATAGGGCGGCTCAAGTGATGCAGTCAGACGTAAATTTTAATAGGATATATAGAATTGTCAATCCTAAAATCGTCTGTAGTATTTCTCTGAATTTGTAGTATCATAATATATCCAGCATTAAAAAAAAGCCATGAAGCTATATACCATATACGCAATAAGCTCTAAGCTTCTATCACCAGTCAAACAGAGATCCTTTCCATGTAAGAATACATATTTGTTTGTACTTTTTCCCTTTGTAAGGTTAATCCAATTTTTTTTTTCAGATTCATTCTTGAATGCGAGTATGTAATTATAAAAGTTTAGCACTAAAAATCGTTGAGTATTTTACTTATTAAATGAGAAAGTCTTGTTTGGAGATTCCAAGTCAGATGCCCTTACTTAGATTTGGTTTATATTTTTTTGTATTCCAACTGCATTCGTTTCCTAGTGGAACGTGCGAGAAAATATTTCGCGAAAATGTACTTGCGATCTCGCACCTAAAACTTTTTCTTTTGGTAAAATGTTAAACTATTATACCAAATTTTCATTTTTTTTACAGAAATTACAAAGCAACTAGTAGCGGAAGTACGAAAATTAAACTAAACAAAAGGGAACTAAGCAACGAAATAACAAAATGAAGTAAGGGAGAAGCAGACTTTGGATGGTAATTTAACTTTAACGCGAACGATCAGGATGCGAGCCGATAACAGAGAGAGTTTCCAGTCACCGCGAGCTACCGGAGAGAAAAACGCCCTCAAACCTTGAAACACACAGCTCCTACAGCTTCTGAAAAACTCAAACGCCATCTACTGCCAACAGAATCACAACCCGAACTCGCTAGCTAACCCAAGAGACAACCATCAGGTAGCACGAAGAAGATCTCGAACCGATGGTGCCATCGTTCAGAGAAGGGTGCTGAAGATTGCTGCCTCCAACTCACCAACCTGTGACCGTGTACACCGTTGAACCCAAGGCCCATATAGAGCAGTGGGACCGACCCGAAACACCTCCTCCGAAGAGACACCACCAAGCACACTGGAAAGCCGGAGGCAAATTAAAGCCTATCCATTGCCTTCTAACCCAATCAACTCCACAGCTAACCGGAGACCGAGAACCCGAGAGGGTGGAGAACCGACGACCGCCACCACCAAACCCCCCACAACTTTATTAAGTGAGATGAGAGAAACTTGAGGGCCACACCACTGGACCTGCAAACAAACAGAGACAAGAACAACTGCAACACCCCAGATCCATAGATCGAACAGAGCAAGCAAAAGTTCTCACTAACGTGAGGCCACCAGAGACACCGGAGATCAAGCTTACCGCACCTAAAACTTTTTTTTCGAACTAAAACCTCACTTAAACTTAAAGAACTTGTAAGAACATCCATATCATTTATCTTCTCTATTGATTAATGGTACATAAGTAATTGAGCAATCTTAGATCAAGTTACGAATAGATAGTTTATAGTTGTCCTCCTAGAACGAAGATTGTTGCGATTCAAAAATACAAAGTCGGACACATTGTTGTGATGGAAACGAATAGTAAGTCAACGGTATTTCTCGAATCTCATCACGCTTATAATTAATTATTAGTTCCAGTGGATTGTAATGTCAACTACATCTACACAAGTTTGAGATTGATTGCATACTAATTGATAACAACTCACTTCAATAATTGATGCGGTATAATAAAGTATAATAAATCTAAAATACTTTGTAAGCGAGACGTAGCTTAAATTCTACAGTTAATATGTTTTTATATTCGAAAGTAACCGTATTTCATTAGAACTAGACATTTTATCCGTAAATTTTTTAAACAGAACAAATACTAAAAATTAATATCTATTAAAATTGAAGTAAATCACAAATATTAAAATTTCAGAGAAAAATATTTGTTCCGATCCAACAATATATAAATATATATATATTTTGATTATGTTTAAAATTTTAGATGCAAAAAGTTATATAATTATTATTCTAACATATGATCTGACAAATTATATTCACAATATTAATTATATAAAAGTATTACATAAAACAAATTTATGACAATTATATTTTTTTCTTAAGTTTTGTGTTATTAGAATTAGCAACTAAGTTTTAAAAAATTACAAAACATGCAGATTCACTATTTCTTTTAAACTTTATCTTATATCTTATGCAATTTTTTTTACGAACAAATTTTTAAGACTATTTGTATTTGTCAAAACGAACGGGAGAGTAACTATTTATAAATATTTACAAATATCTATTTATTATTTAGATATCTGTATTTTTTCAAAACAAAATAAATAAAAAATTAGATATTTGTAACATATAAAACAATTTACAAATTCCTTCAAAAATTCAGATATCTATCCGTGCCCAGCCCTATATTTCATAGATTGATTAACGCGATTTAGTACTACTTTGCTAAAACACCAATTGAATCCGTAATCTGATCTATGTGCATCATACGTGGGATAAGAATGCGTTTCTTAGGTGGACAAAGTTGAAATACAGAAGATTAATACTTGTATAAACTACGTCATTGCTTTGAGGAAAGTCGTATGTATGTCAGTATGAATTATCATCGTGACCATTCATATATAGTTTGTACATTTTTCTTTGTTAAATGATCATTCATATATAGTTTTTACATTTTTCTTTGTTAAAATTTATCATAAAACGTACAATGATTTCTAGGCACCTCGTCATCGGTATCTAATTTAAGCCGCCAGTCTTGTTTTTTTTTTTTCATTGCAAAATTTGATTGGTTTGCGTGTATTTACAGAAAATATATTAATCAACAGTAGAACACGAGAGAGTGAAAAAGTGAACTACTTTATTTTATGAAGATTTGGGACACTAATGAACAAACTGAGTTAATGCTGGATTATCTTATCAAACCTAGAAGTTGGAACGAATAGCTATTTAGTTTAATATTAAGTCAGCTTATAAGGTTTAATCATCAAGCTATTGGTTGACTATGTCGGATAAAAGCCATTTATAGGACTAATAAGTAATATTCTATTGGTTTTAAAATATCTAAAACAATGACAATAACTTTTAGCATGACCGAAACGTTACACGTCCACGTGTCATTGATGTTTAGTTTCTTTCCACGAATCCAAAAGTCCATTATTTGTATATTTTTATATTGCCGGCTAGTGAATTCTTGATTTAACTATAGTCCTTTCTGATTCTAATTCGAAAACTAATCTTATCTAAAATTTCGAGGGGTTTACCATTTCAACATGACAGGCACAATACTTACAGGTGTGCACTGTACACTGCACAAATAAAAGCGTAGACCAGGGTATGGTACCACGAATTTCTATTTTATACGCTATTTAAACACACATATTTAATTTGTATGTGTTAATTCTTACATACTCATATGAGTCATAATTAAAATTCAAGAATTCCCCAAATTTTTGGACAACTCAAGGTTTAAGATATTCTTTTTTTTTTTGAAAAAGGCTTACAGGTTTATGATATCTACTGATTTATCCAATAGCCAACCAACATTTTTCTATGTTACATTTTCAATCAGCATTGACAAAAACTTAATAAACGATAATACTTTGAACCTGGAATCTGATTTCAGGTATCATTGACTTTATTTAATTAATTTTTTGAACGGATAATCTGTTTCGATGATAATTTTATAACAGTTTTCCTTTAAAACGAATATGGATATATGTAACATTGCAATATTGCATCCTTGACATTTTTGTACTACTGGTTTATAATCAATATGATCAGGTTACATTATTGCAAATATAACTTAGAATTAAATGTTAAAACACTCCACATACATGTTTTGTTCATTTTGAACGGTAAGCGTTTCTTGATCAGTAGTTTTGTTTTGGATCAATCTTAATATAGTAGTATATTTTTCTATCAAAAACAACCTTCTTGAGACTGAATTTTTTTAATGTCTTGTGCTTCATAGACCTAAATATATTTTATCTCATTTTTACATAAACAAGTGGTGGTCGGTGTTTTAATTGTAGAGTTTAATCATATGTATATTTTGTGTATATGAATTGCTTATGTGCTTTAGAGCAAGATAAAACTCGATCAAGAAATTTTTGTCAACTTAACGTCGATAGAAAGATGTTTAATGATGGCGATAAGAGAGACATATACATCTGAGACATGTTTGCAAAAAAGTCTAATGAATGTAGTATCTTTTAGGTAGCTCTGAAATATGAAAGTCTTTAACCAAAAATATGAATACCAGGAAAGAAAAGAGTGCAATGTTTGCCTATCTTACAAGTGGCTAGTAGACAAATAAGACTTGCAAGATTTTATAAGTCAAATTTCTGTATCATCTCAATTTATTAATTTTAATGATGTAGATTTATTTTATTTACATCTTAGCAAGCTTTCAAATATTTTTTGTTACTTTTGTTTTGAATATATGACCACTTCAGATACCCTTAATTCAAAAATATAAATTTGGTATATACCCGGTATCTCAATTTTATCTAAACGGTGAATCAATAACTTTTAAGCAAATTACAGTTGGTTCACTACGTAATTAGAACGATATATTCTCAAGTTCACACGCATACTTATTCTAAAGCTAAACTTGGCATTGATACAAAAAACTGGTAATATTTATTTATAATATATATGTTTATTTATATAAATTTAGATTGAATACTTATTCATTTATATACGTGCAACAAAATATCAAAAGATAATACTAAAATTAATATAACGAATGTACCACTTACATTCCCATACTGGAAAATACATATAAGATTTCCTAAGAAAGCAACTAGCTAGTTAGTTGCCAACCCTAATCTTGAGATAACGTTTTCGTTGTTTTATATATTAAAGAAAAGGCATAATTCCCGCGCAATCAGCGCTATTATTGGCATTTGGATAGACTGGAGGCTATATAAAGAACCCTAGTAACGCCCAGATACTCCATCTCTCTCTCACTCTTACTTCTCCTGCACGTTTCTATAAAGCGCTAGAAAAAATCCCAATTCACAAACAAGAATCAAGAAAGTTCCGAATTCTTTCTGGATCAAGCTTCTCTGTTGCATAATCTGTGTGTTTGAGATATTAATATCCGTGAGTATCTCTTCTATATATATCCATATATTCATTTATTGATATGTGATTGTTGAATTCGTGATAAAATTAGAAAATGTTTGGCAGATCAAAAAGGTATGGGTACAAACGGGACAACATGTTCAGGGACGATGAAAGCAACCTCTAATGGAGTCTTCCAAGGAGAGAATCCTCTGCATTACGCGTTGCCTCTTCTCATACTCCAAATCTGTATCGTTCTTCTTCTCACTCGTGTTCTTGCTTTTCTCCTCCGTCCCCTTCGGCAACCACGTGTTATCGCCGAGATAGTGGTACGTTTCATTATTAAATCTTGATTCTTTTTGGGGCTCACTAACTAAAAGTCAAAGAGGTTTACCAATTAGATCAATAATTCAATTTTCTAAGCATTACTGTTATCGACTCTACAAATCATAAGCTTGAATTGGTCGTCGAGGATATTTAATAACGTATATTCCGAGGAATTTTCATCAGAGTATTCATTTTCTTCCACAAAATTCGCTAACACGTTAAGCTTTTGAGTGTATATTACACCCACATATTATATTTATAATATATCCGTTTCTTACCTTTCTTTTATGCTTCCACACGTTCCAATTAATGTGGAAACATATGCTTTCATGAATTTTTATAACTTCATTAACATTGATTAGTCACAAATGCATACTTTTCTTATTTGATTACTTGGTAGAAATCCAAATTATACATTATTTTTTATCTATGTGTGTGCTTGAAAATATAAAATGGCTTAAGGTGACTCATGGAAGGAATATGATGAATAAAATGGATAATTATTGGAATCTAATGGACTATTTGATTAACATTTCCTTTATTACTCTACTTTTTTTAATGTGGAATAATTTTTCAAAATGTTATTTGCTCGTTCATAATACGGGATGAAATGACAAGAAATAATCATTTATTTCCATTTTTTTTCATTCTAACTACTGATTTTCACAAAAAAAAATTGATCACATTAAAAATGCATCATATGTAGTTCGATGGTGGAATATTACTTGTGTTTGATGTTGCTGTGATTGGTTCTAGGGTGGAATATTACTTGGTCCATCAGCTCTTGGCAAAAGCTCAAAGT
>OVBX01007585.1:0-10699 GCA_900406325.1 Erucastrum elatum
AAGATCGGTTGATCATATCACATATTCCTGTAAGTCGTATTATTTGTTATTATTTCATAATATGACACCAAAGCCACAAACGACGACTGTTTCTCCTTCTACACTCTTTTCTACTTTCAAATCCAAAATATTTTTATAATTTCAAAAATCCTGAGTATTATAACAATTACTAAATATTTGTATAGCCAATTTTTTTTTAAAAATATTCACTCGATCAAATATAGAAAGTCCAAGGACGAATCAATTCGTGTAATGGACTCAAGAGTACATCCTACGCTCCTAGTGGACCTTACCGTGCTACTAAGCCCACATATCACTACTGGGCCCAAATATTATAATTTTTTCCCGGTTGCAACTTCTCATTAGCAGTCGGTGTACCGTACACCACAAAACACCGGATCCTAACGGACTCCCGAACAAAGCCGCTAACGGAAAGCTTAACTGATCGATCAGTAACAAACTACTTTACGATCAAGGGCATATCCGTCATATCCTATCAACTTCCCGCCTCTTCCCCTCTTCTTCTTCTTCACCATCTCCACACTCACTTCGACGAAGATACATAGAGAAGGAGAAGATGATGAGGTTTATCATCGCTTGCTTAGTCATCGCTCTCAGCATCTACGTCGCGTTTCACCGCCTCGAATACGACAACGGCTTCGTCCGTTTCACGAAACGCTCTCAGGGAAACCGCACCGGCGTCGTCAAGTCTCCTCCCCAGAAATCTCCCTTCGAAGAAGACGATCTCATGTTCTGGTACATGGAAGACTCCGATCGCCAGTCTTACTCGCTCCACTACGATTACTACCAAGACTCCTGCCCCACCGCCGAGCGAATCATCACCAAAGGCATCAGAAAGCTCTACGATGCTAAACCTAGCGTAGCTCCGTCGCTAATCCGCCTCCTCTTCCACGATTGCTTCATCGAGGTCAGATCGATCGATTGATCAATAATCTTCGATGTCCGTTATTGATTGCTCTTAGATCTATTGAAGATTCTTTGTGATGTGTTAGAATCGATTAGATTTCGAGTTTATTATTGAAGATTGTTTGTGGAACGTTGAACAACGAATGTGATTTTGTAGAATCGATTAGATTTTGGAGTTTCTTGAAGTTGGAATTTGTATTCGTTTTGTTATAGGGATGTGATGCATCGGTGCTGCTAGATGCAGATGAGTCTCTAACTTCTGAGAAAGAAGCACCTCCGAATCAGTCTTTGAAAGGTTTCGATGTGATTGAATCGATCAAGTCGGAGCTTGAGAATGTGTGTCCTGGTGTTGTTTCCTGTGCAGACGTTCTTGTATTGGCTGCTAGAGAAGCAGTCCTTATGGTATAAACTCTCTCTTTTTTTGGTTTTGATACATGTTCATTCATATATCTCTCTGTAAAAGCCTGAATCTGTTTTCTCTGGATTAACTTTTAAGGCTGGTGGTCCGTTTTACCCGCTGGAGACTGGAAGGAAGGACAGTGTAGTTGCCTTCAAGGAAATTGCAGAACGTGAGCTTCCTAAACCGCAAGCTAGCATCTCTGTGATTCTTGCAAGTTTTGCTACTAGAGGATTCAACGAGAGAGAAACCGTCAGTCTATTTGGTAGTGTCCTCACTTCCTTTTGTTATCAACATCTCTCTCCATGCTTTTGCTACGTATATGATCGTGTATTGGTTTAACTCTTTGTGGTATGATTCATTTCTTGTGTGTTGGTTACTCTTTGTAATATGATTGATCACTTGTGATGCAGGAGCACACAGCATAGGCATTACGCACTGCACATTCTTTGAGGACAGGCTATACAACTTCTCAGGAACCGGGAAGCCTGACCCTGAGCTCGATACAGGGTTCCAGCAAGAACTGAAAACCAAGTGCCCCTACTCTGCCTCAGCGCCATCCCCTGGCACTGGTACAGGATCGTCCGTACCTGCATCAGATTACGGTGGTGTGAGCTCGGCAAGCGGGAACGATGGAGTGATAGACTTGAGCTACAACAACGAAGGAGGTGAGGAGAATTTTGGAACACGCTACTACAGGAGGCTGATGCAGAAGAAAGGGTTGATGTATGCTGATCAGCAGCTAACGGGAAGAGAAGAGACTGAGATGTGGGTGAGAGCGTACGCTTCTGATACACAGCTGTTCCGACGTGACTTTGCCATGTCCATGATGAAGCTGTCGAATTATCATGTCTTGACTGGTCCTCTAGGTCAAGTCAGAACCACCTGCTCCAAGGTCCTGCCAAAGAACTGAACCATTGATGAGTTCTCCCTCACTCTCTTTCTTTACCATCCTTTTATGTTTTACAGTTTTATATCTTCTAGATATATGAGGTTGTGACAGTCTTTGTGTATATCCATCATCACCATTTACAGTGACTTGACAGTACAATATGATTGTGTGTTTGTTGTTCAGTCGGAAACTTGTATAACAGACCCTTTTATATACTCAAATGTTTCACAAATAGCCTTTTAGTTTTGGCGCATATATATATTATGGCCACCAATTTTCTAGGCTCACTAGGTTTGCTTTGCCTCTATAGGGAGCCTGAAATGCGTAAATGCCCTAACCAGGTGTGCCATCAACTTCCTTGTCTAACAAGAAAGCCTTTATCTGGTTTTGATTAGAACCAGAAACACGAACAACACAGACGTGAAATGTAATTGACAAGCATCATGGAGTGAAACCAAAAACCTTCAGAGAATCTAAATATTTTCATGGTGGACCCCCAGAATGAAGATGCCTCATTCCTGCATGGACATTACAACTTTAATGTAAGTCATCCACCGGTAATGTCCGCCAGTTTGAGCTTGGAGGTAACTAATGGGTAAGCGTCGGGTAGTTAGAGTAGTATTTAGTGCCTAACCATTACAATTGACCTGATCGATAAGATTATCATGATGAAATTAAATTGGAAAAGTCACATAACTTACAAGAAATCATAATGTCACTCTTATTATGAAGTTTATGAAAAGTACGCTAAGGTCTAAAAACTTGTGGACTATTGAATTGTATTCTAAAGATACATCATAAAGGAACATTTCTATACACAAAGAAGAATGATCTTCTTTTTAACATCTACACATGGAAAATGCGTTTAAGTACTTAAATGTTTAATCATGTGGTTTCTTCATTGGATTTGATTTCACTAAGTCGTGAATCATCCCCTACGTTATAGGATTGATTATGGATCGGATCTTATCGATCCAAGCAAAAAAATCCACACCTGAACTTAACATTTTAATTTTTATTCATATACAACTTAAAATTCTTGTTCTCAAGCTAAAACTCTACGTACTCACAAAAAAGAAGAAGATTAAAACTCTACAACTCTTGGAAAACACACAAACACACATGTGAAAGGAAGTGAAAAAGGCGAAGAGAACACATGGTAGGACGGGAACATCGAAGCCGAGAGCATAGGAATTATCAGCAAAGGGATCAGAAGGTGACACATTTAAGAACCTAACTTTGCAGAAATGTGTAGTTGGTCGAACTGCGTGTTCTTGCACGTGCGCACATGTGTGAATTTGTTGAACCTTGCGTATTTCTTTTTTTCGTGCACACGTGCCCACATGCATGCCTGATTTTGCTAGCTATTAGAATTTCCTCGAGTTATCAATCAAATCTCCTTTATTGGTCTTGTTTTCTTAGAGTATTCGAACTTAATATACATTGCATGTGTGCCAAGCACAGAGATCACTCCCAAACACACAAGAAAAATATCTGAGAAATTTAATCTTATGATAAGATTTTTATATACAAACCTACTCAAAGCTTAATCATAGTATAATGACCAGAAAAGTGTAATAATTAGGAAGTTTGGGTAAGAGTTAAATTAGCTAGTACGAAAAGGAATAGAAAATGAAAAACAAAATGTGAGGGCATGTGAGATANAGTATCATTAAAGCGTAGTCAATAGACCGCTCGGATCTTCTTTGTCACCACTTGTCTGTCGAAGTCGCTTTGACCCANATTAAAGCATAGTCAATAGACCGCTCGGATCTTCTTTGTCACCACTTGTCTGTCGAAGTCGCTTTGACCCATGCACCATCTAATTACTCCCACTAATACTACAAATTCACATAAATAAATAGCAATTATAAACAAATTATGTATGATTAATGGGCATTTATCTCTGCTGGCCTAGTTTTTGAAGATTGTCACGTGCAAACTTACTATTAGTACGAGATTTTTAATAAATCAAGTGTTGAATTTTTCACTCTAGCTAGTTAGACATACGTCGGTCGTTTGTTTTTTGATGCGGTGCAGTTTTTTTCTTGATGTAGTGCAGGTTCGGTTTTATATATTCGGATCAAATGAAAATGTCTGGACAAGAACGCTGCATGTCATTCCCATGTTAGATACTGTCATTGTAAGAAAAGAGTAACAAAGTATGATAGAATTTATTAATCGAGCTCACATGTTGCGACTGCAAAGAACGCTTGAGTGTGCCTAAATAACGCCGACTTATCCATTATCTATTTATAAATGTTACTAGTTCGTTCATATATGTTGCTGTAATAACGACAAAACAAGAGCCAAAATTATTAGACCAACCTAAGTGTGAAAATTAATAGGCAGCAGAAGTAGGGGACGATGATAATAAGTTAAAATAAGATATATCTCCGTATAAGACCAATAAACTGAACAAAATAAAATAAAGAGACAGAAAGATAATCACATATGGGGGATATACATGATGCATGTGTATATAATTAAGTAGATTCTTCACCCATTGTTTTTTCTCTCTTAACCTCTTTCTCACCACACTTATCTTTCTTGTCACAGTAGTTAAATCTCAAGAACGAAAAGAAGAAGAAATGTCCGGTTCGTCGGAATGGAGTAGTGCATGCGAGTCAGGATGGACTCTGTACTTAGACCACTCTTTTTCTTCTTCTTCAGGTCCTTCTTGTTTACGAGACATCAGTGGGTTTGAAAACAGAAGAAGAAGCAAAGATTCATGGAACAAAAACTATGTACATCAAGAAGATGAAGAAGAGGAAGATTTGTCAATGATTTCAGATGCATCTTCTGGTCCGAGGAATATTTCTGAGGAAGATTCTGTCAAAAATTTTAACAATGTTGGTCCCAAGATGCAGAGCAGAAGAGAAAAGAAAAGAAGTGATTATGAGAAAATGAACTCTGTGCTTGATGATACTGCTAGTTCTCATGTAAGTCTTTTTATTTTCAAAAAAAAATTGCAAACCCAAGTGAGTAATAGTCCATTGATTATCATTCTTTCTTCCAAGGACAAAGATCAATCTATGTTTTTTCTAATTGATATATTAAATTCGTATACATATTTACACCACACAGAATTCCAGGATTAGTTTGGCCTTAGGAATGATAAAAACAAATATTTATATGCACGACCTTGATTTTATCTTCTATTTTGTATATTTCTTGTAGATGTTGCAGAAAAGTAATGTGGGTGGTAATAAGATAGAGCAAACCTTTCCAGAAAGTACATTGGATTATTCACAAGGCTTCTCGGCAACTCACTTTCAGGTTTCTCTCTCTCTTCACTCAGTGAGATTCTGTTTGAGCACACGTGACTTGTCTCAAGAGACTCACTACATGTGTTTGTTTGTTTAACAAGTAGGACAAAATAGCATTCCAAGAACAGTATTGTTACTTGCATACGGAAATTCTAAATAACCAGTTAGGTAATGTATATATACTTGGTTACTCTTTACTCGTGCGAAGTGTATATACTCCAATCTGACTGAAACGTTATCCTTGTTTACTCTTTCCTCTTGCAAAGCTTTTATAGATTCAAGTAATGATTAAAGTGAATCTTTATAGTCCTTAGGAAAGAGGTGCTATAAAAGAAACCCACAAGTGAAGGGATCGGATCGACTAAAGACAGGCTCTCAAATCTCCAATGGATCTGAATCTTTTATCTTGTGATTTGTAATTTCGTCACAATCGAGTTTTTTTTTCCTTTTCTTGTAGCGGCCTTATGTAACTTTTTGTTTTCAACACGTCAATTGCAATTTTCTGTCAGTTAGAGCAGCAGTATTTTCCCTCCTTTTACTGCGGATCGTTTTCTTTTTTTGAAATTTACTGCGGATCATTTCCAGCTCAAACAAACAATAACTAACAATATAATATAAGATTAACTTAGTAGCTTATAGAGTACAGTAGACTATATATGAACATTATGCAGCAGAAATATTGATAACACGAGGTTCACGTTGAGTGTAGAGCAACATGCGCATATACTCTGTCCAAACCTAACCAGAATCGGTAAATTCTCAACTTAAAAGGAATATATCAAATGTGTCTTTAACTGAAAAAAAATATGCGATTAGAACTATTAGAAATATGCAAGAAAGGAAAAAAATGCTTTGGTGGCGCAGGAAAAAGTAAAAGAAAAAAATCAAGAAATTTAACAGAATAGTGCCAGGAAACAAAGACGTGGGAACAAAAGTCCGGGAACCCGAGGTATCAGGCTAATCTACATTCGTCCCATAGTGAGCTGGCTTCTGAATAATCAATCACTTATGTTTTCACCCGAGCCATATATAGTTGTATTACGTTTTATCTAAATTTGAAGAACCTTTTTAAACAAAAATAAGCAGCTTAAGGAAAAATTAAACTTAAATCTCTTCAAAAAAGTACAACCGAATCTTGTTCCCTGCTAATTATTATGCATCCCTCTTTGACACAACTCTAAGACTCGAAGAGTTATAGATTCGATCGGGGGAAAACTAACTCGGAAGAGCTTAGTTTTTTACCTTATAAGATTCAGTTACTGTTAGAGTTCTGGTGAGTTTGGAAGTGTCAGCCGGCACAAGATTGAATGGGCCTGATTGCATTATGGCTTATCTGAACTTGACCCAAGCTCAAATCATGAAAAGTAAGTATACAACTCAACATAATATTTTGAGATTTTTTTTTGAGTGAGAAAGAAAATTAGTTATATATATATATATATTATATTACAAGTTATAAGGTTATATACATAGAATATAATAACTTTAAATTTTGACGACATTTTATATTGCCATTTAAATCTAGCAGCCGAATGCAATTTGAATATATGGCATGAACAAAATATGTATTATCTAATTTAAAATATTTTTTTTCTGATTTGTTTTTGATTAGAAGCTTTATTCGTAGGAAAATATGGTATTACCAGCTGCCGCATTTCCTCTCATTAATTCTTTATTTTTTGACTAAATTAATTAATTCTTTATTTTCTGTATTTCGAAATATTCATGACCAAAATACCACTTTGATAATCTTGTTTTTTTTCTTCTTTAAATTCTTTTTGTGTGTTAATCATGGCAAGGAACGTCATATCATGCCTTTCGTTAGCCCCCATATTGGTCTATATGGTTGTTAGTTGCATCTATTTTCTCTTCAATGTAGGTAGGTTCAAAGGAAGAATACTATAATAATTAAAGTCAAGCTTAAGTATGTGCTTAACCATGCGATCTCAAGTTAAAATCCCTGTTAATTTTCAGAACCCTCACATGGTACGTAAATTTGTCTAAACTCGTTGATTTTTAATCGGATATCACAAACTTCATCACTGGATTACCATCATCTCGTTGAGTCAACTTTTATGAAGTGGAGAAGCTCATATATATATATTTATATTTATATTATAACATTACAATATGCATGTATATGGTCTCGTATATGCACTTTGTTGACACTTGACAGCTAAATTAAAGCTTGTGACTGAAAAAGAGAGAGACGAAGGTGGGGTGCTCGTGCTCCCATTGATTTCACTTTTTAAGCCTAACATGTGAAATCTTAGGACTCTACATGTCATTGTTGACTTGTTGTTGCACTTTGTTAGATTCACTTTGTACAATTTTACAGACATGCAATTGCCGAAGAAATCTAGCATGCATAGACTGTTTTGTATACTTTAATAAGGAAATACAGCCTTTTGTCTTAAGTTATATGCGCGTATCCAATTATTACACTCGACTCATACCTTAAAAAGCTACATACCCCCTACATTAGTTACGGTTACATTTTAAAAATCATTTAGTGGGGATTAATAGAAACTTAGCCAGTGATAAATAGAAAACCAATATGATCACAAAACATTATTTGTGAAAAAAAAATATAACACATAATTTAATTTTTTTGGTTTAATACAGCACTCATAATAGGCAACTTAAAGTATGAGTTGAAAATGTTTATATCTGTTGTTCGGAACGAAATATTTTGGATATCTAGTTCTGTTGGTTTATGGATAATTGAATATAACAGCTTTATACGAGGTTCTATTCCTGACGACTTTATTATATGCAATTAAGTCGTTAACTATACTGAAAATAACATATCCAAGAAATACGTAAAGGTTCTATAAATATAGAATGAAGCATTCTTTGGTTTCGACTTATATTGTTTCTGATGGCTCTGTCGTGCAGCCTCTCCATCCTTCTTCAGACTATTTTATATGTATCTCTAGGCTGGAATCTTCACCACATACCACTCCGATACCCGTCCACGCCAAATTGATCCCAACATGTATGTTAGGGTAAAGAGTTGGAAACAATAGTTATTTGCAAGAGGACTGTTGACAGCTAATTCTAAGTAGTTGGGAGAAAGAAAAAAATGTTGGTGATCACATTTATAACACTTAGTATGGCATGAAACTATAAATCGGTCACTCATGTGATTTTGTTCTTGTACTCGGTTGAGTTCTTTCTCTCGCTCAAACGTGCTTAGTTACAAACATAAATTATGTCGACAGAAATGGAGGTCTTAAGTGTTCTTCAGTACCTTGACAACAAATCCATATTGGTCATTGGAGCTGCTGGGTTCTTAGCAAATAGTACTCTCTCTCTCCCTTTTCTCTGTCTCTCTATACATTCTTTTTTTTGATCAAAATCTCTCTATACATTCATATACATAAACGTATGCATAAATCCTCTTCTCTTAGCAAATAGCTGCTTGGCTGTGTTGGTTTGGTTCTTGAAAAGCAAGTTAAACCTGGCACCATCCAGACCGATGCTCAGATATGGCCACCCAAGATTAGCAAAACAAAAAAAGTTATAGATAATTAATATATACTGTCATTATATATCTTCGTATTCAGCACAAGAAGCATCAAAAATTCATTATATACACAGACAATTACTTTTCTAGCTAGACTATCTCTTCAAACTAGCTCTTAAATCTTTTTTTTTTTCTGAAAAAGGGTAACTAGGTCCTAAATTTGTTAATCTAAAAATAAGGCTATTTAAATTCAAATGCAGTTTTCGTGGAGAAGATATTAAGGGTGGCACCAAACGTGAAGAAACTCTATCTTCTTCTAAGACCATCAAATGAAAAATCTGCTTCCCAGAGGTTTAAAGACGAGGTCTGTCTCTTCATACTTAGGTTTGAATGTCTGAGTGCTATAGGTTTAGTTGTTGTTTATTCTTTTATAATATATTTAACCACTATCTATATACATATTTAACCATCCTCAAGTTTTTAAAATTATAAAAAGACAAATATTAACAATCAGGTAAGTTTGTAACCCCCCCCCCCCCCCCCNCTAACTGTAATCAACAGCAAAATAATAAACACTAACACATTTGTCAAAAAAATATATATATCCGATAATCATCAATTTAACAAAATCGTATAGTTATGTTTTAAACAGTTATAAGCAACTTTCAGTTGATTTTTTTTCATAAATAGCTTTAAATCAGTTATTTAGATTGCTATAGTTTAATCTGGAATAAAAAATGAGATATAATTTAAATCCAGAAGTTTATCTAAAATCAATACAAATAGGATTTTAATAAACCTAGAAAATATAATTATTAACAAGTTACCCTTTATATAAATAAATGACTTTAACTACCTTTTAGTCCACATATATTATAAGCTCGCATAAAATTTTGAATAATAGTTTTCTTAAAAGCTTGTATGGACCGCCATCAATTTATGCTGATATAGCTTTTGAGGTGTTGAAAATCAATGCAGATTTTGGGGAAGGATTTGTACAGGGTACTGAAGGAGAAGTATGGTCCAAATCTAAATCAACTTACATCTAAGAAGGTTACAGTTGTCAATGGGGACGTTTCCCTTGAGGATTTGGGTCTTCAAGACACTGACTTAGAACATGAGATGATCCACCAAGTTGATGCCATTGTTAATTTAGCTGCAACTACTAAATTTGATGAAAGGTACTGATTTTGATATTTTTTTGGTTTGGTCGGATAATTTTAATATCTGACTACTGAGTCATTCAACCACCATATATATTATCAAACAAACAAAATGTAAAGACTAGTTTAAGATTGGTAATATAACCCCTCAGCAATAGATTTTAATGTCTTGTAAACTGAATGTATTATTATTGTATATCAGTCCATTTAAAACCAACAACATATTAGCGCGACATCAGCTATAGTGGTTTAAAAAAGGTGTATAGACCATTGAAAACAAGTTCAACAATGAAAAGTATGTATAGACTATGGCATATGTTCAGACGAGTCAGTATTATAAATGATATATGTAGAGTACTAAAGGAATGTTCTATCAACCGCAGATACGATATAGCACTTGGTATCAACACACTTGGTGTCCTCAATGTCTTGGATTTCGCCAAGAAATGTGCAAAGGTTAATATCTTTGTTCAAGTATCAACAGGTATATACAAAAACAAAACTCTGATGTCAGTGACTGTGAAATAACTTGTATCTATTATGTAGCAAATGATATATATATATATATATATATATATATAT
>OVBX01007587.1:0-10698 GCA_900406325.1 Erucastrum elatum
ATTCTATTGGTTGGTGAACCTCTAAGTTCACCCTAGGGGGTGAACCCAAGAATAAGTCTTTCTTAAATGCTTTCTTTCTCCCTTTTATAGATTGTATTGTACTTTATAGTCATCATCCGTTGCAAAACATACGGCTGATGAGGTATGATCTTTTTCATTTTTTTTTTAATATGGACCTCTAATTTATGTTTGATCAAAAAAAAAAAAGACCTCTAATTTATGAAATACATGTTTGGCTTTGTATATGGTTCCGACATTCAGATCTAGATAAGCTATGAAATAAATATTAGGGGGATGTATTCAACTAAGAGTTTGAAATGATTTGAATTAAAATGACAAATCTACTGTTATTTAAATATAGATTTAAAAAACATTTTAAAATCCAGTGTTATTGAACTTATCATTTCACGAAACACTCTAAAATCTACTGTTATTGAACAAAATTTAAGTTGGAGATTTCAGAATACTTTAAGTGTTTCTAGAATGTATGAAGGGAGTTCCTTAGTTATAAAAATAAAAATACAAATTCCACAGTTTTAGATGAGATTTTAGATTGTTTTAACAAAAATCATCTCAAATTCACCAATTCTCCTGCAGTCATCATCTACAAACTCATTAAAATCAAATCAAATTTCAGATTCAATACTCCCCCCCCCCCCCCCCCNTTAAGAGTTCTATGTGATAAAATTCACGTCTGTGTGCTAAGTTAGATGCATATATAACCAAATCTAGCATGCTATGTAAATACAACAGAAACTCTATAAATAATACTAAATAATTTCTTTTTTCAATCTTAGATTAGATCAGTGTAAAATATGACATGATTTAATAAAATAATAAAATAACAATATTTTGAAAACACTTATGTAAATATATGGTCTCTTTTAAATCATAAATTAATAATTGTTATATATGTATTTTTTATATAAATATACACAAAACTTTTTTGTTGTTTATCTTTCTTCATATGAATTATCTCTAATTTACTTATAATTTACTACATTTAAAATTGATTTTGTATTCTATGGTATAAAATTATCATACACAAAATACATCAATAATCTTATAAAAATAGTTAAATTTATCTCTATAAACTTTAATCAATATAATATCACAAATGAAATGTTATTTTACACTACAAATATTGTTCAAATATATAATTAATTAATAGATTTTTAGTGTACTTGTATATTTATCAAAGATTTCAAATAGACATCCATGTAATGTATTAACTATAATTACTATGTGATAATTTAGACGTAGCAACGAGAAAGCTAGATGCATGTCCCATGCTGTGCCAGTAAATCCCTGTTTTGTATTTTCACTTTAGTAAGCTAGTGATTGCTGTCAAAACAAAACAAAACAAAGTAAAAATGAATCACCGATCATAAGTTACACCACTTCTTGAAGACTCGTCAATTTCTTATAAAATCCATCCGACTTAGAAACAAGCTCTCGATGACTTCCCTTCTCCACAACTCTTCCTTTGTGCAAGACAGCGATCGCGTCGGCGTTTCTTATGGTCGAGAGCCTATGAGCAACCACCACCGTGGTTCTTCCCTTCATAAGCTTGTCAAGCGCCTCTTGGACAAGTTTCTCCGAGGTCGTGTCCAAAGCACTCGTTGCCTCATCAAGGAGAAGCACTGAAGGATCCTTTAGTACCGCCCTCGCGATAGCCACTCTCTGTTTCTGACCACCTGATAACTGCACTCCCTTTTCACCCACGTGCGTCTTGTACCCCTTTTCCATCCTGCTTATGAACTCGTGCGCGTTCGCAGCTTTCGCGGCTTCGATTATCTCTGCCTCCGACGCGTTCTCGTTCCCGTACTTGATGTTCTCGTAAATGGTCGTTGAAAACAAAGCTGGTTCTTGCTGGACCAACGCTAGCTTCTTGCGCAAGCTACGTAGGTTTAGGGTTTTTATGTCTTGCCTATCGATGCAAAGACTACCAAAGTTCACATCGTAGAATCTCATGATCAGACCAATCACCGTGCTCTTTCCCGAACCACTAGGTCCAACAACCGCAAGGCTTTTCCCGGCTGACACTTTTAGGTTTAGGTTTTGGAAAATGGGGATGTCAAGTCTTGCGGGATACGCAAAGCCAACGTTTCTAAACTCTATATCTCCTTTGATCTGAGTGACCAGCCTTGAGTTAGGCTGATCTGGATGTATCTCAGTATCTCTATTTAAAACCCTAAAAACCGACCCGAGCGCTTGCGTGCCCTTCACGATATCTGGTGTCAAAGCAAGCGTTTCCGCTACCGAGTAGGCCGTGACAAGCAATACCATAAAAGATTTGATACTATCCGAAAAGTTCGTCTCATTGCGCTTAATCAAAACTGAGATGTACCAGAGACCAATAGCGTAGGAACAGAACGCAAGACATTGAGACAAACCGTATCCAAATCCAGATATATGACCTCTAAGAAAGGCATTCTTGGTGGGTTTGCTTAGCTCACAAGCAAACTGTTCCGAGATAGCGTTTTCAGCACCAAACGAAGCGACAGTTCTTATATTCTCAATCGCTTCACGCGCCACTGAAGTTGCTTTAGAGTAAGCCCTTGTGTAATCTCCTCCAAAGCCTTTTAGAAACAGTTGCTGTAACATAACACATATTAATCTTTATCATGTTCAAGATTCAGAATATGGTCGCGTGGATCTTGAGTTTTGTGTTTACCTCGGTAAGTGAAGCAGCAATGAGAAGAGGGAAACAAGCAGTCACAACAGCTGCGACACGCCAACTGTAGAAGAAGGCAACTGCTAATGCTGTCACTGTAAGAGACAGGTTTTGGACTATTGTCGAGAGGCGATCAGCTAGAGCACTCCGCACCAGCGTTGCATCAGCAGCTAAGATTGAAGTGATTGAGCCAGTGTTGTTATCTTCCATATCGAACCAACCAATCTCATTCGAAAGAACCGCTGCAAATGTTGCCAAGAGGAAAAAAAATAAACATTCAAAAATCATATCAATTCCAAAAAAAAAAAAAAAATTGGGACCCAGTGCCAATATTTCACTTCGCTATGCGCAGGATAGGCTCTTATAATAAGGATGTTTGAATTCTTTGTGCTTACCGGAGAATAAAGATAAGCGAACCCTAGAAGTAAGACGCTCGCCCATAAGTGTATAGAAGTAATGTTGGAGGAGATAAATGAGAGGTGTTACAACCCCAACTCCAACGAAGACAATAGATACCTTCTCGACTTCGCGCTTAATCACACTTGGAAAAGGTGAATAAAACACGTTGAGCACGTAAGCAATCCCCATGGAGAACAATGCAGGTTGTGCTCCAGCAAGAACTGCACCAATTGAGCCAAGTAATGCATAAGGCCACTCTGGGGAATTTAGCTTTATAAGTTCCCATACCATAGAAGATGAGCTTAAAATTTCTTGATCATTTGAATCTTTTTCATCAGTTTTTTCTTGATCATCCCTAAAGCTTGAAGTCCTTCTTGAACTAGCAACCCTTCTTGAACTTAAGGAACCAGCTTGAGATTTACAAGATTCCATCATAATGGTTTGAGGATTTGTCTCTTGGCAATTCACAAGATTAGCGTAATCTCCTCCTCTTGATATCAGTTCTGTGTGGCTACCGGTTTCAATAACTTGACCATTTCTCATTACAACAATCTTGTCAACATTTCTGATGGTTGATAGTCTGTGTGCAATGACGATCGTTGTTCTTTTCTCCATGACATTGTCAAGTGCTTGCTGAACAATCTTTTCTGATTCGGCATCAAGTGCGCTTGTTGCTTCATCTAAGAGTAATATCTTTGGGTTCCTTAGAACCGCTCGAGCAATGGCAATCCTCTGTTTCTGTCCTCCTGAGAGCAGAGTTCCTCCTTCTCCAACCTATCAGAATGGTTTGACCAACAAGGAAGTGGATATATGAAAGATGTACTTTAGTGGATGCAAGAATAATGTGAAAACATATGAATAAAGAAGAAGTAAATGACACGAGGATTTAATATAGTTCACCAATTCGTCTATATCCATAAAATAAATAATGAGCGATTTTTTTTTTGAGCAAAAAAAAAAATATGCTCCCCCTGTTTTTATATAGAAGTAGTTTTGCCTAAAGGCAAAAATATTTAAAACACCACATTTGTATACCATTTAATTAAAGAGAGAAAATAACCAATAACAAATCATATTTCTAACTTTGCTTTTAACTTTTTTTATTTAAATATCATTTTATAACCTTTTGCTTTTCTACCTTTTGCATTTTAACAAATAAAAACCTTCAAAACTATTTATATAGAGAAATAGAGGGAGTAGTATATATCTGGTTCAAGCGCAATAAAAAAGTTTTTAAATTACGGCGGTCCATATATATAAGAATCCTAACGCTGCCTGCTGACCTTATATTGTTTGGATCAGCGAGATCTCAAGCTAACTACTACTAACGAGTCATATTAGATTTTAAGGCATATCAACAAGATGACTATGCAAGTAGATTACCTGAGTATTGTAACCATTCGGTAATGATTTAATGAAACTATCTGCGTTGGCTGCTTTAGCAGCTTCTATAATCTGATCCATACGTGCATCCTCTTTACCGATAAGAATATTGGAAGCTATTGTCGTGGCGAATAATGCTGGTTCTTGACTCACCAAGCCCATCTGCTCCCTCAACCATTTCAGCTTCAAGCTCTTGATGTCATTCCCATCCAAGAGAATCTCCCCGGACTTGGGTTCATAGAAACGTTGAACCATTGATATGATTGTGCTTTTCCCTGAACCACTTGGACCGACAAATGCAATTGTCTTGCCTGAATTTATAGTGAAACTAAGATTCTCAAACACCATGTTTGGTCTGGAAGGATAAGCGAACGACACTTGATGAAACTCAATCCTCCCAGCTACATTTTGCAAAGTGGTTCCATCGTTGTATCTTTCAGAACCTTCGAGATTGTTGTTTCCTATCATTCTGAATATATTTTCAGCAGCAACTCTGCCTTTAGCAATCGCAGATAAGCTAGGTGCGGCTTGACCTAAGGAGCTGCAAATTGCAACAAATGGATTAATAGCATTTAATGTCATGACATATTAAGTAAAAAGTTTCACACATTTTGGACTTACAATCCGCTGTAAATGACATTCAGGATCGTTGTGAAGGCTTTTGCACCGTTTGTTTTGCCGTGGCGTACAAGCAAACTAGCATACCAGAAAAGCAAAGCCCAAGCACAGAACAAGAGGCCATATGTTAATCCAACTCCTAAGCCTTTAGCAAGACCACTTCTTTTACCAAGTTTCAGAGCTTTCGTGAGAGATTTTGAGTAAGAATTTACAGCCTTTTCTTCACCCACATATGCATACACAGTTCTCACCTGTGACACAACCTGATGATCCAAGTGTTAATAATGAAATATAAAAATAGATTTAGATCCATAGTTAAACCAACAATTTTTTAGCATGTTTTTCTTTGACTGATTTTTTAGCATGTTAAACACACTTTATTTGTTATCTTAAATCATAACACAACCACAAACGAAATGTGTTTTGCGTTGGGGTTTACATTTTATAGTACATTCTTATGAAAAAAATTTAAATGACATTCTTTGTTGTGACTTTGTTTGTGAAAACGTTTTTGACATGTAAGTGCAAACACACGTATAAAACAGTATCAGACTTAGTTAATAACCTCTTCTGCGACTTTTCCTGCATCAGCATAAGCAGCTTCACTCTTCTCAGAGATTGTTGACATTACTATGGCATATCCTCCTCCTGCGATGGCTATCAATGGAACCACTGCTAACGTGAGCAACGTAAGTTGCCATACCGACAAAAAACCGATTACAAACCCGGCAATGAACTGACATAGGTAACGCAGAACATGGCCTGTCTGATACAAAACAAAACAAAACAATTCATCAGTAACATTTTCAGCAGTAGAACTAATTCATAATCCCTTTATTTTTAAACAATAAATTTTATTACCCCTAGATTTGAGAAGTGATTTTTTACTTCAAAATTGCTTATGTCTCATCATCACTATATTCATTTAAAATAAATAAAAGGATAACATGGCTTGGTAAATAATGTGACATAAATAACATTATACTATGACATGTACAATTTCAATAATAGTATTTATTATTATTGGTAAAATTCTTTAAAAAATAATAGTTAAGTTTGGTTACATACCATAAAATTTAAATCAAAATACAAAATACAAATTATTATTAAAATAAAAAAGTAATAGGATTAAAAATGAAAATTAATTTTACATTTAAAATTAGGATAAATGTAGTAATTTTGTCAAAATGTCTATATTTTGTCAAAATGAATTGTAAATACATCATTTTTAATTACTAATTTCAAATATAGTAAACCAACAAAATTCAATTTAGTTTTTTTTTTTTAAAAAGACTTCTATTATTAACTAATAAAGTGTATAACAACGTAAACTATTTTTAAATCTAATTCTCAGGACACATATCTTTTGAAAATGGCGGGAATTTATTTGATCAGACTACCTTGTCGCCAATTGCATCTTGAACCAAGATGGCGTCACTTGAGATATGGAAAATAAAATTTGAATCTTTGGCTTCTGTATCAAAGAATGTAATGTCTTTTGCTAAAACTGATTGGAGATAGTTTATACGCAAACGTGCTGTTTGTCTTTCCCCTGTTTGCATCCAACAAGAAACTCCTGCCAATAGAAGCATTCCAAATTAAAACATGAGAAAAAAAACAACTAAAACTCGATGATATAGGTAGAAACCTACCCATCCAGGCTGATACCAAGTTGACCAACCCTAAGTAAACCAAGTACAAAGCATTCTGGAAAATAAAATCACCAAATTGTTATTAACCATAACCAAGATAGAGACTACATAAGCTTTCACAGATAGCGATTTTCTGAGAAACCTGTGAAACGCGAGAGGATATGACTGTAGAATCTGTAGAAAGATTGCCAAGCGAATCTAGCATACTCCCGAAGAACACGAAGAAGAGTGGAAGCGTACCACCATGAACACACGTCCCGACAGTGCCTAGGAACATCAAAATGTAATCAACTTTATCTGCTGCGGTAAACAAACCCATCAGGGACACTGGTTCTTTCTTCATCTTTTTCTTGATCTCCTCATTTCTTGCTTCCCTATCGGTCTGCATGTTTCCGTTAGAGGATGGCTCTATATTATCCATTCTCACTGTAACACAGAGATGTATATGAAAGCGTGAATGAGCAGAAAATTGTTTAAGGTGGTTGGTTGCTGGTGGGGAAAGGGAAGGTGAAGACTGAGGAATGTAAAATGATATAATGGAACTAAAAACAAAAGAGCTATCTACTGAATCAGTAGTAGTACTGATTGTATTTAATGTAAAGAGTTAATATGGAACTGTGTTCTATCCATCGTTCAAACTGTATCGGACTCTGACAACTCATATAGTTAATGCCAGACCCGTCGCTTGAGGCACATGAGACGTATGCTTGATGATCATATGGCCAAGTTAACTTTCTTAGGGACCACACATTAAAATAATAATAATATGACGGCAACCACTTCCATAATTGGTAAGTTTAACTCTCACAGCACGTCTCATTGTTTGTTTCTATTTTTATCGCTACTTTTCATTTCAGAGGTTAGCTGTGTTCTTTTTTTTTTTCCATTTGTTACTTAATATGCCATGTATATATCATTTGTCGTTAAATTTCATGCAATACAGCCGGCTCAATAAATTTATGTACTTTTGGGAAGAAGAAAAATGGGACTTTCAAAATTTCTTATAAGTTTGATAATAAAACTTATAAATTTATGTACTTTTGGGAATAAAAAGGGACTTTAAAAACTTATATTTTACCTTCTAAAATTTATAAGAAATTTTATAATAAAAAGAAAACATAAAAGTCTTTTTGGTTCATTACGATTTATTTTTCTAAAATATGTAATTTTATATAGAATAGGTATATATAAAAAGTCGGGATCTCTGACTCTAATTATAACATAGATGGATATGGTACTCAATCGTGGGGCGATTGCACTCATTATTTTCCCATTCGAGTCGCTATTTAGGCATTTCTAACCCATAACACTATTATAATGTTAAAATCACATTGTCTTAGTGTGATTTCAGCATTAAAAAAATTCATCTTCAATCCAACTACAAAATATTATTTTAATGTGATTGTTTTTCAATTCAACACTAAAAATTAAATTATTTTACTGCAACACTATAATTTTACGCTAGTCTCAACAAAATTATATAATTACACTAAAATTGCGTTTTGGTGTTAAGTTTTAAATAGCTTTAATAAGGTTAGGACTTTACGGGACCCCCATCCATTCATACAATCTCAACAAGGTTAAATATGGATTATTTTTATATGGTACAGTTCTGTGGAATCTACATATGACTCATGGTTATATGGTTTAGTAGTTTTGGGGTATAATTAGGCATGTTAACAGAACTTCAGTGGATACAATAAACACTTTTAAAATTTTACGTACTTAGAATTTTGATTTAAAATGGTGGATCTTATATGCACTTGAACGGGTAAAATTTAAGGTGTTTAATTCGGTTAGTTTAATTTTGGTTCAATTTTGATTTTCAGCTTAGAAAACTTTAACTACCAAATTAAAACCATGTGTACTATAGTTTAGTCTGGATACCTGTAGTTTTGGTTTGTTTGATTTTAACAGGAAACTAACCTACTATACACAGTGGAGAATAATAATAGAACAAAGTGATAGCTAATTAGAGAAGAAAAGCTGAAGTTGTGAGGAACGATCCGGACATCTCAAGCGAGATGGGTTTCACAACCAAGGTACATAGATGGGTTTCGGGAATTCGGCTAATTTTTATGTCGAAAGAGTCTAACGGTCATGATCAGTAAGTGCATCCACACATAACCGGTGCAAATATATACCTTTTTTTTTGTGACACAAATTTCATTAAAAGTAGAAAGCCTCAGGCCCAAGATTCAGCCCAAAATAGGTTCCAAATACAAGGAGGAAGACAAAGCCTGTTTTGCCAAACAGTTGGCGTCCTCATTGAAAGAACGAGAGATGAAACTAAAATTGATCCCGACGAAAGCAGAGGATAAGCGTCTGATATCTGCAATGATACCGTAGATTTCTTTTATCTGCATATCGGAATTGATAGCTCTGATGAGCGTTGCGTTGTCAGAGAAGCAGTGGAGTTTTGAGAACCCTAAAGCCTCTGCGGAGATGAGAGCCGATCGGAGAGCCAGGGCTTCGGCGATCAACGGAGAGTTAACCCAATCCAGAATAGAGGAGCCTTGATTGAGATGTGTACCCGCCGGTGTGGTAAAGATCCAGGCCAGTCCAGCCCTCTTTGCCTGACAGTTCCAAGCCGCATCCGATCTACAAGTTACCAGCGAAGGATCTCCCGATGGGAAGCATATCAGTCTTGTTAATCGAGGTACACTTCTCTGTTTTCTTTGTTTTGGTATTTGAGCTGAGATCCATTCCCTTGCTAGTTTTAATCCTTTTGATGCCATGTCTGTAGGGGAGGAGGTTCTGTCCTCAAAGACTAGAAGATTTCGCGCGTTCCAGATTGCCCAGCAGATCCAAGGGAGTATCGAACTCGTGATTCCTAGAGGTGGAAGACAAATCGCTTGTTTGAAAGCCACTACTGCTTCAGTGAAAGATGACTCTGCCTCTAGTCGAATCTCATGTCAAAAGTGAATGCAATTCCAAACTTCCTTTGCGAATGCGCAGTTGAAAAATGTATGGTTTGCAGTTTCACGTTCATTACATCTCTTGCAAAGAGTTCCTGCTAACATTCTTCTCTGTTGTAGATTTTCTCCCAGCGGTAGAGCTCCTTGAATGATGGACCACATAAAGAGCTTCATTTTTGGTGAACAAGCTTCAGACCAAACATCTTTCACCCAGCTAAAGCTGTCTGGGGCTAGAGCATTTGCTGTCGTAGCAAATATATACACAAACTAATCAAATATGGTTTTCTAATACATTGACCAGTTATTTGTCAAAACTGTAGGATTTATGGTGTTTTAATTCAGTTAATTGAATTTTGGTGCAATTTTTCGATTTTCAGCTTAGAAAATAATCAAATATTAACTACCAAATCAAAACCACATGTTGTATATATAGTTTAGATTGGATACCTGTACTTTTTTTTTTAATTTTAAACACAAAACTATAACTATTATTTACTTTTTAATAAAAAAGTAAATTTCAATTTATATAGTTAGAAATATATTTTACTAAATAAGATTTAGTCAAAGTTCATTAAACAAATTTTCTTTACTTTTATGGGATGTATTCCATAAGCGATTCATGTTTGAGGTTCATAAGACAGATAACAACTCTCATGAAGATAAAGTGCACATTATTTGATATGAAATGTTTATTTGCAAAGGTATAGTTTACCAAACTAGTAAAAAATAGAGAGAATTAAAAACATAGTTAATGTTATATCTACACTATTATATGCAAACTGATTTTTCAAAACAGAGCTGTCACGTTAAAAGTTAGAGCGATTAAACTTGGTACTACCCTTAATGAATTTTTATATATAATTAAAAGAAAATTTTATATTAATAAATTCAAATATATCTGTTACATTTGTGATTATTATTTATTATAATAAATTAATAAAAACATATTTTAAAAATGTAAGATGATTCTTATATATATTGTGGAGAATAGGCTGGAACGGATCGGGTATCCGGGGTATTTTAAGGTATCCGGATCCGGATTTGTATCCGG
>OVBX01007589.1:0-10692 GCA_900406325.1 Erucastrum elatum
ATGGTCAACAGAGATACCGATGGTTGGTGCCAACTTCTTGGGGATTCCAGCAGCCTGAAGAAAAAGAGAGAAGTAAACAATATAAACAAATACATAACAAGAAGGGGTAAATATAAAAGAAAAGGATAGAGAAAGAAAATACCTTGAGCTCTTCAAGAGTGAAACCTTTACCGGTTCTGACTTTCATGTTGTACTTGAGAGTCTGACCGTGGACAACAGGGCGGAGAGGTCCAGCAGTAGGACGGGGGAAGATCTTCACTGCCTTCTTTTGTCTCGCTGAGTAAATTCACACATAAAAAGTACAGATTAAATACAAGAGATACTAATGGTATGAAACATAAACGTTACAGAGAATATTTTGAGTACTAACCAGCTCTTCTCCTGGTTTTCCTGGCAGGCTGGTTGAACCAAGTCTTAACATAGTTCTGCCAGTGCTTCTTGAAGTGACCATTTGGGATGACATTGTTGTGCTTCATTTCTTCACCTCAGCTGCATGCAAAATTAGTATTAATCAGTAAGAGGTAGAGAATCATACTATTCAATACATACAATTAAGCAGGTCAATAGAAATCGAATAATGTAACTCCAAACTGCAAAGCTAAGAAGTGAGAAACTAATCTCGACATACCAGAAAATGCAATTAAACAAAATAAAAAAAGGGATTCAAATTCGCTAATGAATGAAAGTGTAGTGTTACTCATTCCAATGGCTATACTATCACAAACCACTAAGGAAAAACAGACAACTAATCGACAAAACCATTGAATCAGTACAGTAAACGAATTATAGAAGTGGCAGGAGCTAGACGGGGACTTAAGATCGAAACAAAGAAAAAACCGATCAATGCGATGTTCACGGCTGCGTGAATTCTATAGATAGGACAACTAAAATTCAACGAGAAGAAGAGTTGAGTTACTCACATGAATGTCACAGAGAAAGCTTGCGGCGAGACGAGTGAAATGACTTTGGCTTGTTTGATGATTAGGTTTATAAATACTTAAAACCCTAATAGCTATATGTTGGGCCTTTCCCTCAACGGGCTGAGCTTACTTAAATACCCATTAAAGTAAAGAAAGCCTTTTTGGGTTCAATTTTAAACCAAAGAAAACCGATGACGACAACCTTCTTTCTCGCCCTCTTCCTCTCTTCGCTGAATTAATCAAGTGAATGATATTATTAAACGAAAATGGAACAACAATGGTATGTTTCTTAGCTTTCATGTTTATCGGAGTCATAATCTCTATGGTTATTATCTTAGCCACTGGTAGAATTCAACCTTTTCCTTTTTACTCCAAAACTCATGATAATCCAGTTAGTTGATTTGTTGTCTGTAAATAAATTTTTGAATTAAATTGCTATCTCCAGAAATTGGTATTCTCCCAGAGATTTGAAAATGGTTGCTAACAAGCAAGTCTCACTTTAGTTGTGGTCTCATCCTTTCCATGTTTCTAGTTTATGTTTTTCCTTGTTCTGTCTTAAGCTATATCAGAGATGCCTTTGTTTTGTACTATGATGTTCCCTAATATAATTTCTCTTGATCTGCTTAGTGTTTTTTTTTTGCAATAACATGATTCTCATTATTGCTGATGATTAGTTTGTTGGTTGTTTTGAAATGAATTGCGGCTAATTTTTTGCACAAGTATGTACTAATTCTTTAGTTCCACCTAAGTAGATTAATTTACACAGAGGGAGCCATCGAATTTGAAGTATTTAAACACTAATTTGGCTCTCTTTTCAGATTGCTTGCTGCTGGAATAAAAAGATTTAGACTTGGAGAAGTTTTCAACTTTGATTGGCGCTTGGCCCCATCCTTGAGCTATTAGGATGCTTAGGAGGTTGTCAAGGCGTGGCTACTGCACTTCTTCTGTTCATCAGCCATGGCTCTTTCTCGGTTTGGGTAATCCTGGCGACAAATACAATGGCACTAGACACAATGTACCCCATCACTTTTTTTGTGTAGTCATTAAGTTACTTAAAACAACTTGGTTCTAGTTGGGCTGATTCGATTCTCAATTATTCTGCTCTTGTACATTGCAGATTGGGTTCGAGATGATTGATGTTTTTGCTGAGTCAGTGGGGATTCAGATGAACTCGCTAAACTTCAAAGCTATAATGGGACAAGGTATTTATCATGCATGAACAATAACTGTGTTAGTTTGGTTTTTGCATTAAGGGCGTCTAATTTTGTGTTTTCCTTCTGTTAGGTCTCGTTGGCGATGTCCCTGTTATCTTGGCAAAGCCTCAAACTTACATGAACTTGAGCGGTGAATCAGTTATTTTGCTTCTCCTATTCCTAGTTTCATAAAACTTGTGTGGACTAATGGTTGAGTAGAGAAGTAATGAGCCTGAATGATTCGTGAGGTTTTAAAGTGTTGTCTTTTACCAAACATTTTTTTTCAACATCATCTATTTGTTTTTTATCCATTGATATTTAAGGCTAGACATGTTAGGGCCTTAGAGGTCTGATGAGAAGCTTTCCTGCGTGATATGTTTTAGTTATGGCAGTAATATTATAGTGTTGAAAGGGATGTATGGTCATAAGAATCTATTGCTTTTGTTATTAACTGCGCTTCTTCTCCTGAAATTGATCAGAGTGGACCTCTCGCGGCTTATTACAAGTTACCTCTTAATCGTGTGCTTGTGGTAAATCCTATTACTCTTTCTGGCTCTCAAGGCCTAACCATCTTTATGATCATGTGAAGCAGAAGACACTTAATTCGATTGCAACTCTGGGATTCTGTGGTGTAGGTGCATGATGACATACAATTGCCATGTGGTGTTCTTCGCCTTCAAGAAAAAGGAGGTCATGGATGTCACAACGGGTATGTGTGTCCCATTTTTTCTCTCTGGAGTAACATAGAGTTTATGAATAGCTCTATAAACTTAGACCGTAGTATCTACCATCATAATAAGTGAATCATTTTGTTGAAAACTGTTACGTATATACTTTCTTGGGTTATCATCCTTGTGTTTCTTCTCAGGTTAAAATCAGTAATGCGCCATTTCCGAGGCAACAAGGAATTTGCAAGGCTACGAATTGGTTAGTTTGGACCCTCTGTTTTGTAACTTAACATTATCTCTTATCTTTGTTTCTAAATCGAGCTATTGTTGTTATGCTAAGGAATTGGGAAGCCTCCGGGACAAATGGATCCAAAGGCGTTCTTGTTGCAGAAGTTCAGCATGCAAGCTCGTGAACGGGTAAATGTCTTTTTTGAGCATTTATAGACATTAAAACATTGGGGTTTAAATTTTTTTTTTTTGTCACGAAACATTGTGGTTTAAATCAAACGCTAGGAAATAATGTTTTTTTTAATGCATCTCTTGTGTGTGTGGGAAAGATTGATGGAGCTTTAGCAGAAGGGGTGGAAGCTCTGAAGCTGGTCTTGGCTAAAGACTTTGGAGAAAGCTGGAGATTGTTCAACGTGGAACAGAAGTACAAACACTTAAGGCAACACACAATAATTGCACCTTAGACCAAACTGCTCTCCTCCAATGTAGCTTACTGATAAGAACAGAATAGATGAGATGATTTTAGAGCCCAAACCAAAACAAAACAATGATCATTTGAAAACATAAGAAAATGACTTGAGAGGAAAGTAGTCTGTTGTAACCCTCTTGCCTCTTCCCATGTTTTCTTAAGAGTAGCAATTACAAACTCAAATTTTCAAGTATGGATTACACTTGTTTATTTCTTACATCATCTTCTTTCACAACTGTGGTTCTAGCTGGGTGTACTAATGTTATGAACTTTGCTTGGTTTATGAATCTGATTAATTCCGGTTTGCTCATCAGTAATAATTCATATAAGAAAAAGCGCCTCTGCTTTGTCCGTCGAGGTTTGACCTTTTGCGACTCCGTTTAGATTGCATACAATTCGGAGATCTGCCCTCAAAGTCCGGGAGGTGAAAATCTCAATGGTTTATATAGTTTCTTGGGACGAGTTCGTTGATCGTTCTGTTCAGCTTTTCCGAGCTGATCCCGATTCTGTAATATGTTATCTCTTTTTTTTTTTCTAGTATATGAATTGTAATCCCTTGATTTATTAATTGATTTTGAAACTACATTGTTTCGTTGAATGTGTGTGTGGTGCAGACAAGGTATGTGGTAAAGTATAGACACTGCGATGGCAAGTTAGTTCTCAAGGTTACTGATAACAAACAGGTTCTCTCTCTCCACTTCTTCTAATTGTTTGTGCTTTGAGTGTTCCTATTTATAAGTAGACACTCCTCCAGTGGAATTTGATAACTGATCCAGATGTTTGTTTTGATGCTGATTTGGAAAATGTAGTTTAGGGTTCCATACTAGACTTAATCTTTTGTGCTAAATAGCTAGCTTGCATCTCTTCTAGTTTTTTTCTTATGTTTTTGCCCCTAGCGATGGGTATATCAAGAATCAGTTTATCTTGGTGGATGTTGTTCAGTCATGTTTGTTTTTCCTTGTCAAAGTTTGTGATAATACTATTGAGCCCAACGGATCAGAAACAAAGAGGAGACAAGCCCAACAAGAAGTAAAGCCCACAACGACGTCTCCTCTTCCACCTGCAACGGTCATTAGCAGAGAAAGACAAAACATAAGAAAGCAAGGAGATAAGGGTACGGTTTCATACTTTCGTCCCCTCCTTGAGCTTCCTTGAGTTCTACAAAGTGAATTGCATTTAACTTCTTCTGTTTTTATATATATGATAGATTCTTTTTTTCTTTCTTTCTTTGACCTTAGTGTCTTAAGTTCAAGACAGACCAAGCGCAAGAAGCAAAGAAGATGGAGAAACTCAATAACATTTTCTTCACCCTCATGGCCCGGGGACCTGACTGTAGACATCATTTATTTTCTTTGATCTTCATTGTTTTTTTTTTTGTGTAATGTGCTATGAAGTTCTACTCGTCACTGAACGTTGAGGTTATTGCTGTTATATTTTTATATTAATGCAGTTGATCTTTCTGAAGTCAACGGAAAAGAACAGATGGAAACACAGCCTCTGAAGAAAGGAAGAGGAAGGAAGCAATAAACTCACATCAAACTCTCTTTTTTTTCTTGGTATCAAGATTTTGATCCTTTTTTAGATGAGGATTGTGATGGTCGTAGTAGGATTATCAAATGTTTGTTCTAAACTAACCTGACTTTGGACCGAAAAAGACAACTTTTATCGGTTATTCCTTATCATGTAATCTCAACATCTTGAAAAGTTCTATTTAGGTATTTATGAAAATATAGTAAAACTTTTATAAATTAATAATTAATAATGTTGGGCTACACCAAAAAATATATTTTTTTTATTAATTTATTGATATATTCGTTGAACCAAAAACTCAATTTAGGATTATAAAATTATATTATTTTATAGAGATTTTTAGTGTATATTACTTTATAAATTATTAATTTAAAGAGGTTATACCGTATATTTATAATAAAAGTAAATATGAATAGTGTTACAAAAATGAGGTAAAAGTAGAATTGTCCTTTTTATATTTGACCAATATTTTTTATTTTATTTTAAAAACATCTTTTATGAAACGGTAATCATATTTAAAGTCATATCGTTATTTGAATTCAAACAAAATGTTACTTTAAAAAAAAATTGGATATGAATAGAACATTTCCAGAATTGATATCTTCTTTCCACAATCTCTCTCTTTTGCTTAAATATTGTTCCTTGGTAATTTAATCAGATAATGAAAGTTGGATGGATTTTTAGAGGATTGAAATTTGTGCATCAAAGTTTAACTAATGTCCAGTTTATTATTATTATTTTTTTCTGCTATAATCTGGATGTACAGTTTAGTTGCCATAGCTATAATAGATTTGCCCAGTCATTATGTTGATATTTCTATATGGTTGTTCGTTTCTTTCTCAGGATGCAATATTCAATTGTTAGCACAAGATGTACTGCAACCAAATTTACCAAGTCTATTATGTGACGCCAGTACACAGCAAAAAGGTCATGTAAGTTTATCAACCAAACATAGGTGAATACCCCATCGTTATTTCCGAACATTGCAGTAAAACCACAACTAAGAGCCCTCTAGCCACTGAGTAGTAGGTCCCAAAATCCAAAAATGAAAGAAGAGGTGAGGGGAGAAGTTCACTCCACCACGCCACTCCCACCTATAAAAAGAGACATATTAAGAGAAGAGAAGACCAGCCAAGTGAGAATGCAGCACAACAGGTTAAAATATTCCCATTTAAGCTACCTAAAAAGGAGATTAAGAGGAGATTTCCAACTCCATTCTCTTTGTTTCCTATTTGACTTGGCCTTTCAGTGTTTTGGGTGGGGGGGGAAAGATGAACTCTTCTTTTCTCTCTAGTGTTGTTTGTTCCATGTGCATAATAAACGTATATGAAAGTGATATACGAAGGTGAGCTCAAAAACCTTCTGGAATAGGGCATCTCCTCAATCTCTAAATAAGTGCACATCTATCTACCTTCCGCTTACCAATTATAAACACAAAAATTTCTACGTATTAGAGGAGAGTTATTCTTGGATGAACCTTTAGATTCACCGAATTTCACTATTTTATATACAATATCTTTTAAATAAGAAAGCAAAATATTGTCAAATTATATTATATTTTCACAATAAAAAAAGTAAAGATAAATAAATAATAATAATAGTTGCAAAAAAACTATTCTAAAAAAATATTTTCAATATCGATCAGCAAAACACTAAATTTAAACCTTAAATTTGTATACCTAAACTCTTAGGTAAACTCTAAACATTTGGTAAATACTAAAATTTTGATATTTTTTTTAATAATGTCAACAAAACACTAAACCCTAACTTTTGGTAAATCTTGAATTCTTGGATGAATCATAAATTATACATCTTAAATCCTTGAATAAATCATGAACCCGTGTATAAATCACAAACTCCAAGAATTATCATTTATCCAAGGGTTTAGGATTTATGATTCAAGATTTAGGGTTTTATTGACAAAATTTAGAATTTATCCAAATGTTTAGATTTTACCTAAGAGTTTAGGATCTTACAATCAGGATAGGTTTAGTGTTTTGCTGACGATATTAAAAGAAAAAAAAATTGCAAACTACTATCATTTTTTATTTATTTTTACTTTTTTATTGCAAAAACATAAAATAAGTTGGTAATATTTTGGTTCTTATTTTAAAATACTAAATATAAAATAATGAAATTCTATTGGTTGGTAAATCTGGAAGATCACTTTAAAAAAAATTGATGAACCCAAAAATAACTCATAAAACAACCCTCGAATGCCCAAAGCAATGTTGTATGCCGTCACCAATACTGTAGAATTTTACTTTGCACCGTAATTTATATTCATACTATTTGAATTCAAAATCGCCTAATTATGTTTTAATATAGAAAATTGACGAGTCAATGTTTTACACGGAAACTCGCGTAAGCTAGTTTTGCTGTTGGAAGTTCAAAATACAGGTCACCATAAAATTACGGAGTTGGTGTCATAATTCTAGATTCAGAGCTGCGATTACTGAATATCACATTTGACATTATAATTTCAAATTCTTTTTTTCTGACGCCAATATTGAATACTATTGCATAAGCCACCTAATTCGCATTTCAGACAGTTGAAATGAGATTTTAAAATTCCTTTTAATTAGTTTAAATACTCTGATTGATACCGTTACACAATTTTATTAACTACTTCTCAACAATTTGCTAATGAGAAATATAATCCACAAGTAAAAACTTTTCTTATTTTGTTTAAAAACTTTTAAGAAATCATATTTTAGGACTTTAGTGATAAAAAAACTTATGTTTTATGGTTTAAATTGGTGATTGCAAAAAGAAATATACTTTTATAAACTACACTTTTTCAAAAAAAATATTAAAAAAAGAACTGAAGTTATGATAAAAGATGAGTGAATTCTGATTTTTCATTTTCTGAAAAATTATTTAAGTGACTAGTGATTATGAAATGAACATATATTATTTTAAAATAAATAAATAAATAGAAATGCTAAAATCTTTTTCTATAAAATTTAATTATTATTAATATTTTATATTATTATTTAATAATAAAATGAACTTTCATTATTGTCTTTGTTTCATTTTTTTAAAGGAATTTGGAAAATGAAGAGAAAACTCATTTCTCAGTTTGAAAATATATTTTTAAATTGCTATAACTTTTGAAATAGATCACATTCTTTCTCTGTCAACTTCTCTACATAGATCACTAAATAGAAAAAGGTCACTCGATAAAATTTCACATATTTTAACACAAAAATTATATTAATATCTAAATTATGAAGAGTAAATACAAAAGTCTATTAATATTTTGTGAGTGTTTATCTAAAAAGTTCAAGAAATTCATGTCAAATAAGTAATTTTGAAATTCTTCTTAAAAATTTAAGAGAGTCATCAATAAATATTATATTGATTTTTATTTACATTTAAAACATAAAATTAGTATAATTATCTTTTTGGTCTGGAAAAATAGTATAATTATATGTTGAAAGATTTTGGTAAAACTATTAATACAAATGCTTAAAGTCCGGCTTCTTGGTGCCGTGGGTCGCCGTTGGAGGATGTTGACGTGATCTCAATAATTGAGGGTCTCTGTTCTTTGTCTTGTTACTCGACAGCACACGTGGCCTTGTTCTTATCTTTTGTTTTCAATACTTTTCACAAAATCAGAGACTTTTTTGTCTAATTGTATTACCAAATGTAGATCCAGTATTGGAGCCAAATGGAGTACAAACTTACAGATATTTCAGATAGGCAAGCAGCTTCGTTTTAGGTATGTAACGCTATACGTGTACGTAATCTCGTTTAAAACTTTACAGTAGATTTGACAAAAGAACTTTACAGCAGGTTATTTTCAACTTTCGCCGCAGCCCTGACAGCGGAAAACGACACTATTCATATTCTACCTCGTTGTTTGAGTTTCTTTGTGTCAATAAAAGCTATGGAGTTAATGTAGCCATGGATCTTAAAAACATCTCCAATGGAAACATTTCAAGTCTCAAACAATAATAAGAACAAAAGTCAGTCACAAATAATTTCTCTAAATCAAGAATAGTTTTCCAGACTTTGAGAACTATTGATAAACATTCCCATTTGACATATGTAAATTTATAAATGGCTCCATGTTCAAGAACAAATTGAATATCATAGTTGTAAATTATAACACTGTTATACTTATTTTGCATAGATCATAAAAGGATATATCTATATATTAAGTTCCACTATTATTTTTTTTAATTATAGTCTAACAGTGTAATTTAATTGATATTAGTCATGTTTAATTCAAATAATATCAAATTAGAAATGTTTTAGATGATAAAAAAATATTTGTGGTTTTAATAGCTATTGCTATAAATTATAAAAATAAATATAACTAATCAATATAATAAAAATATTTTTGACCAAATTTATAATTACTATACTTAAAATATAACTAGACATATCTTACTGTATATTATCTTATATTTTATTATTTCATTCTTAAATATTTAGGGTATGAATGCGATGCTGTAGAAAACACAGAAGAAATATTAGAGAATAGACTGGAGTCCATTTGTATTTTTTTGTCCATTCATCATTAATATAAAGAACAAAAAAGGTGGCTAAAAATAAAAGATCAATGGATGATTTTCTTTTTTCTTTTTCTATAAATACTACATCAACTTGATTTCTTTTATTTACTCACCAAATAATTCTATAACTAGATCTCAACCCGCACAACCGTGCGGGTATTATTTTTACTTTAATTAAACATTTAATTTTTTTATGTATATATATTTATTTTAGATCATTATTTAGTTTTAGTCTAATATTAAATGTTTCTTTAAGAATTTCAAATATAATAATTGCTAGTTTATATATTGTAAAATGTTTAAAACCATCACATGTGCTTATGACATAAAAAACTACCACATGTATTTTTTCTTCTTATTATATTTATATTATTGTATTTGTAGTTAATTATTAAACAAATTAATATGGCATGAAAAACATATTTGATAATTATTTTGTATTTAATTTATGTTAAATTTTTACCCGTCTTTTAAAACTGGATTTCATTTTAGTAATATTTTTACATTTCTTCATTTACATAATACATTATTGTATATAAAAATCTAATATATTTTGTTTTTATACATGTATTATAGTCTTTCATAAAATTATTATGTTAACATAAATATTTTATATGTACAAAAATTTAAAAAATTATAATCTATCACTTTAATATAACTTTTTCATATGTAGTTCAATATAATAATTTTATTTTAACATGTATAGTTATGATTATAAAATAGTTAAATGTATGATAGAATTTTTATTTAAAATTTTATAANGCTAACTGTGTATATATTATTGCATCATAATATTTCATTCGTAATTAAAAAATTAGTGAAATATTTACATACATTTTTTAAAAATTAATATGTTGTTAAAATATTTAGGTCAACATAATAATTTTCTTTTAATATGATTTATTTTGATTATATAATTGATAAAAAAGATAGAATAATAATTTTCCATTTTGTAAACAATNTGAACATTTATTTTTCATTTTGTAAACAATAACTGAATATATTAGTGTATAGTATATTCAAAACTAATCACGAAATTAATTAACATATTTAAATATAATTTTTGAAAATTAATATCCGTTAAAATCTTTTTAAACAGTTTTTTTCGAAATTTTAATATATATATATATATATATATATATATATATGATTTAAATATAA
>OVBX01007591.1:0-10692 GCA_900406325.1 Erucastrum elatum
CTTCTTCATCTTCGCATAAACATAACCGTTCGTATTCGTCTTGATTTTCAATCGACTCATAAGCTAAAATGCGCGGACATCAAGGACAATGCCTAACTCGACAGTCTTAACCACATGAATCACTGCAAGTCTAATGGTCCCGGCCATCAATTGGGAGAGTGGCATATCCCTCCTACGATAGTACGCCGACACAAGTCTTGGCATGGGAAGCCACAACCTATCATCTTTGAACCAAGATTTGTATACACATGCATAGCCCACCTGTGGTCNGTATTATAAAGGTAAGACCAGAAGGAGCACCAGCCGCCGCTAAAAGGGACGCCAAGCTCGACACTACGGACTGAGATGGTAGAATATTCGGCCAATCCTAACCAGCAAACTTGTTTGGACAAAGCAAATCCACCGCAAGGGGAGGCAAAGCGGAGTAACCCCCGTCCTCCCGCATCTTGATCAGAACCCCCAGCTCCTCGGTAGCCCTATCGCCCCTCCGCCTCCTCGCCGAACGCTTAACCAGAGATATCCTGCTCGGCTTGAAAGTCGCGGATCCTCCCTTGACTTTATCGTCATTACAACGACCACTATCTTCCAAAGACCAGCACGATGCCAGGAATTCTTCCATAGCTGTATCCCCACCAGCTTTTCGGTTCTCTGGCTCGACGAATGGTCTCAACTGATCCATACATTTTTTTCCGCTGCGGTCTCCAGATTCTGACGCCTCAACTTCGCATCTCCTTATACGTCTTCGGTGATTTCCTTTCCCTTGCGCGGCTTCGTCCCATTAACGTCGACACTCTTCATCTCCAGAACGATCGACATCGAACAACCACACGCAAGAAAAAAGAATCTCTTGATACAAATGATACTAATGCCCTAATTAATTTCCCGACTGGGATCTAATCTCGCGTCACGTGTCACTCGGGTATCACATCATCTACCCCGATCCTCGGCACCACCGAGCGCGACGAACATCTTCAGCACCCCGAATTCAATATTAAATGGGCCAAATTCAGTAAAAAAGACAGTTCGGTCCATGGGAGAGTGGGCAAAAGAGAAAAAGACAAGGAGATAACAGTATGTATATGATTAACACAAATTATAACATGAAGCCATAGACATGTTATCGTCCCAAAGTGAAAAAGGCAAGGAGATAACAGTATGTCAATCCGCAGCTTCGCCTCATCCCTCTCTCTGATTGCTGCAAGTCGGCATTCCTCCGAAACTGCCAGGTTAGCCATTATCGTCCCGTTCTCGGCGGACATATCTGCTACCTGCCGCTCGAGAACCTCTTTTTCAAGCCTCCGCTGATCTATCTCAATATAATACTTGTGATATCTCAAAGTTATCTCGTTTTCGAGAGCGTCAACCCACAGCTTCGCCTCGTTCCTCTCTCTGATTGCTGCAAGTCGGTGTTCCTCCAAAACTGCCTAGTTCCCCATTATCGTTTCGTTCTTGACGGACATATCCGCTACATGCCGCTTCAGAAGCCTTATTTCCAAAAAAAATATTGGCACTTGCCTTGTCGAATCCCTCCCCAGCAGTCTTCTCCTTCAATTCGCCAACCTCTTTCTGCAGAGATACAACCCTTTCTTCGGAAAAAGGCAATGCATCCTTTAGTTCGTGTCTCAACACAGCTGTGCGGTCTTCGTTGCCCACGATGTTGTCGTTCACATATCCGACATACTGCACAAATAAAAGCAGTAACCTCCATCAAAACAAAACAACCATAAAAAAATGAATGAGTGACACTTACACTTACGGCAGCGCCAGTGCGAGCAACCTTATTGTATAACGGATAGACCTCTCTCTTGCACTTTGCCAATGTTCTCTTCTTCTTCGTACCAGAAGGACATCTTTCCACTACCACTTCCAGCACAAGTCCGAGTGCCTCAGATGGAGACCGCACAATTGTTGCCTGAGCCCCGCGAGCATCTAGCGCATCATTGCCGTCAACCGGAGTCAAAGCGACGGGATGCATATCCCCCTCCCCGTACGACATTTCCAACTTCTCAGCCACAAAAGCAGAAGAATCTTTCTTCAATTTTGTTTCCCTCGGCTTTACTGGGACCAGGCTCCGCCTTTTCGCATCCGGTCCAGGGACGTCATATTCCAAACTCGCAGGCCAAAAGAAAGAGGAAGTCAGGAACAAACAGCTAAGTTAAGACTGACTGACTGACTGACTGACGGACAACCAGACATGGAGGAAAATAAAAACTTACCACCCATAGTAACAGGGAGGCTCTCCTTAATGCGTTGAACGTTATAACTGTCTCAAAACTCTACTCCACTCTTGACAAGCATGTCCACGTCTCTCTGAATCCAGGACGGAATCAAAGATTTGGGATGCCCCACTACACAAAAACAGAAGAAGACACAAGCGACTAATATCATTAAACGACCTTTACCAAACAGAAACGAGCACAAAACCTAACTCACCAATCGTTTCCAGCAACACTACACGAAGATCTACCGGCGGATCTTCAAAAGCCTTTCCATCAACCTTGATGAAAAAATAACGACTTTGCCAACCGTGTATTTTGCTCGGATAACTGGTTACCACGTTGCTCTCCTTCTTCATCTTCGCATAAACATAACCGTTCGTATTTGTCTTGATTTTCAATCGACTCATATGCTAAAACGCGCGGACATCAAGGACAATGCCTAGCTCGACAGCCTTAATCATATGAGTCACGACAAGTCTAATGGTCCCGGCCATCAATTGGGAGAGTGACATATTCCTCCTACGATAGTACGCCGACACAAGTCTTGGCATGGGAAGCCACAACCTATCATCTTTGAACCAAGATTTGTATACACATGCATAGCCCACCTGTGGTCCCCTTGGGCGCATGTCCTCCTTGGGTACTATAAAATACTATAAGGGTAAGACCAGAAGGAGCACCAGCTGCCGCTAAAAGGGACGCATAGCTCGACACTACGGACTGAGATGGTAGAATATTCGGCCAACCCTAACCAGCAAACTTTTTGGACAAAGAAAATCCTCCGCAAGGGGAGGCAAAGCGGAGTAACCCCCGTCCCGCATCTCGATCAGAACTCCTAGCTCCTCGGCAGCCCTATCGCCCCTCCGCCTCCTCGTCGAACGCTTAACCAGAGATATCCTGCTCGGCTTGAACGTCGCGGATCCTCCCTTGACTTTATCGTCATTACAACGACCACTATCTTCCAAAGACCCGCATGATGCAAAGAACTCTTCCATAGCTGTATCCCCACCAGCTTTTCGGTTCTCTGGCTCGACGAATGGTCTCAACTGATCAATACTTTTTTTTTCCGCTGCGGTCTCCAGATTTTGACTCCTCAACTTTGCATCTCCTTATACGTCTTCGGTGATTTCCTTTCCCTTGCGCGGCTTCGTC
Organism: Erucastrum elatum; assembly: GCA_900406325.1. Classification (NCBI taxonomy): domain Eukaryota; kingdom Viridiplantae; phylum Streptophyta; class Magnoliopsida; order Brassicales; family Brassicaceae; genus Erucastrum; species Erucastrum elatum. The sequence continues at coordinate 3,372 of OVBX01007591.1, forward strand.
CCATTAACGTCAGCACTCTTCATCTCCAGAACGATCGACATCGAACAACCACGCGCAAGAAAAAGGAATCTTTTGATACAAATGTTACTAATGCCCTAATTAATTTCCCGACTGGGATCTAATCTCGCGCCACGTGTCACTCGGGTATCACATCATCTACCCCGATCCTCGGCACCACCGAGCGCGACGAACATCATCAGCACTCCGAATTCAATATTAAATGCGCCAAATTCAGTAAAAAGACAGTTCGGTCCATGGGAGAGCGGGCCAAAGAGAAAAAGACAAGGAGATAATAGTATGTATATGATTAACACAAAATATAACATGAAGCCATAGACATTTTATCGTCCCAAAGTGAAAAAGGCAAGGAGATAACAGTATGTCAATCCGCAGCTTCGCCTCATCCCTCTCTCTGATGGCTGCAGGTCGGCATTCCTCCGAAACTGCCAGGTTAGCCATTATCGTCCCGTTCTCGGCGGACATATCTGCTACCTGCCGCTCGAGAACCTCTTTTCAAGCCTCAGCTGATCTATCTCAATATAATACTTGTGATATCTCAAAGTTTTCTCGTTTTCGAGAGCGTCAACCCACAGCTTCGCCTCGTTCCTCTCTCTGATCGCTGCAAGTCGGTGTTCCTCCAAAACTGCCTAGTTCCCCATTATCGTTTCGTTATTGACGGACATATCCGCTAAATGCCGCTTCAGAAGCTCTATTTCCAAAAAATAATATTGGCACTTGCCTTGCCGAATCCCTCCCCAGCAGTCTTCTCCTTCAATTCGCCAACCTCTTTCTGCAGAGATACAACCCTTTCTTCGGAACAAGGCAATGCATCCTTTAGTTCGTGTCTTAACCCAGCCGTGCGGTCTTCGTTGCCCACGATGTTGTCGTTCACATATCCGACATACTGCACAAATAAAAACAGTAACCTCCATCAAATAAAAAAACCATAAAAAATGAATGAGTGACACTTACACTTACGGCAGCGCCAGTGCGAGCAACCTTCTTGTATAACGGATAGACCTCTCTCTTGCGCTTTGCCAATGTTCTCTTCTTTTTCATACCAGAAGGACATCTTTCCGCTACCACTTCCAGCACAAGTCCGAATGCCTCAGATGGAGACCGCACAATCGTCGCCTGCGCTCCGCAAGCAGCTAGCGCATCATTGCCGTCAATCGGAGTCAGAGCGACGGGATGCATATCCCCCTCCCCGTACGATTTTTCCAACTTCTAAGCCACAGAAGCAGAAGAATCTTTCTTCAATTTTGTTTCCCTCGGCTTTACTAGGACCGGGCTCCGCCTTTTCGCATCCGGTCCAGGGAAATCATATTCCCAACTCGCTGGCCAAAAGAAAGAGGAAGTCAGGAATAAACAGCTAAGTTACGACTGACTGACTGACTGACTGACAGACAACCAGACATGGAGGAAAATAAAAACTTACCACCCATAGTAACAGGGAGGCTCTCCTTAATGCGTTGAACGTTGTAACTGTCTCAAAACTTTACTCCACTCTTGACAAGCATGTCCACGTCTCTCTGAATCCAGGCCGGAATCAAAGATTTGGGATGCCCCACTACACAAAAACAGAAGAAGACACAAGCGACTAATATCATTAAACGACCTTTACCAAACAGAAGCGAGCACCAAACCTAACTCACCAATCGTTTCCAGCAACACTACACGAAGATCTACCGGCGGATCTTCAAAAGCCTTTCCATCAACCTTGATGAAGAAATAACGACTTTGCCAACCGTGTATTTTGCTCGGATAACCGGTTACCACGTTGCTCTCCTTCTTCATCTTCGCATAAACATAACCGTTCGTATTCGTCTTGATTTTCAATCGACTCATATGCTAAAACGCGCGGACATCAAGGACAATGCCTAGCTCGACAGCTTTAACCATATGAGTCACGGCAAGTCTAATGGTCCCGGCCATCAATTGGGAGAGTGGCATATCCCTCCTACGATAGTACGCCGACACAAGTCTTGGCATGGGAAGCCACAACCTATCATCTTTGAACCAAGATTTGTATACACATGCATAGCCCACATGTGGTCCCCTTGGGCGAATGTCCTCACTAGGTACTATAAAGTACTATAAAGGTTAGACCAGAAGGAGCACCAGCCGCCGCTAAAAGGGGCGCCAAGCTCGACACTACGAACTGAGATGGTAGAATATTCGGCCAATCCTGACCAGCAAACATGGTTGGACAAAGAAAATCCTCCGCAAGGGGAGGCAAAGCGGAGTAACCCACGTCCTCCTGCATCTCGACTGGAACCCCCAAAAGCTCCTCGGCAGCCCTATCGCCCCTCCACCTCTTCGCTGAACGCTTAACCAGAGATATCTTGCTCGGCTTGAACGTCGCGGATCCTCCCTTGACTTTATCGTCATTACAACGACCAATATCTTCCAAGGACCTGCACGATGCCACAAACTCTTCCAAAAGCGTATCACCACCAGCTTTTCGGTTCTCTGGCTCGACAAATGGTCTCAACTAACCCATACAATTTTTTTCCGCCGCGGTCTCCAGATTATGACGCCTCAACTTCGCATCTCCTTCTACGTCTTCGGTGATTTTCTTTCCCCTGCGCGACTTCGTTCCACTAATGTCGGCACTCTTCATCTCCATAACGATCGACATCGAACAACCACGCGCAAGAAAAAAGAATCTCTTAATACAAATGTGACTAATGTCCTAATTAATTTTCCGACTGGGATCTAATCTCGCGCCACGTGTCACCCGGGTATCACAGCATCTACCCCGATCCTTGGCACCACCGAGCACGACGAACATCTTCAGCACGCTGAATTCATTATTAAATGAGCCAAATTCAGTAAAGAAGACAGTTCGGCCCATGGGAGAGCGGCCCAAAGAGAAAAAAGCAAGAAGATAACAATATGTATATGATTAACACAAATTATAACATGAAACCAGAGACATGGAAAGTTGTAACTTTTTTGGTATTTTTGTGTAATTTTTGTTACACTACTGGTTTGTGCGCCTTTCAGACCACAATATTATACTTTGTTTAGTTTTGAATTTGATGTTGTTTACATTTTTGATGTGTTTTAGTTTTTCTTTGTTATTAAAATGTTCTTTACACTCTATTTAATTATTATCATTTATTTTTAAAATTTTTATTTAATGAAAGCATTTCCCTTACTTCAGTTTATATTTTGTACATATAATTAAATTCTTTTGATTTTTTTATATATTAAAAATAGAATGTTTAATATCCTATCAAAATAACTATATAATGTTTGACAAAATATTTCAAGCGTAAATAAAATAATATATGCCTTAAAAATGTTGTTGTTAATTTTTAGTTTTATACTTGGGAAATTTCACTTATACCACTTTGGTGATACCACTTTTCATGTTTACCATCAACAAAGGGATATTTTCAAAAATACCCTAAATTTTTGATAAAATAACACTAAACTAATTTTTCAAAATATTTATAAAACATATATAATCCCAACCCAAACCCCTTAATACTAAACCCTAAACACTAATCACTAAAGCCTAAACCCAAAAGTTTATATATTTTTGATTTAGGGCATTTTTGAAAAATAGTACTTAATTTGTGGTATTTTTGACAATTTCTCTTTATACTTCTAATGATTTCTTTTCTTACTATATGATTTTTTATTTGCTAAACTTTAAGACGGAAAACTCGTGAGCTAAATGTCACCTATAAATACTAATCACAATTTTTTTGTATCTTTTTCTAAAATTTAGAGATAAATTAAAGTTGATATGCCAGTTTAGACAAAATTGAGACAAATTAAGCTATGTGTAGTTTTGTACAAGATTTGTGTATTTTTTCCCATATTAGATGACATTGTTGTACAATATGATTAACACAAATTATAACATAAAGCATGAGACTTGAAAAGTTGTAACTTTTTGGTATTTTTGTGTAATTTATGTTACATTGTCGCAGCATCGCAGCTATAAGTTGAATTTTTACTCTGGTTACCTAGGACATGTATCACTGAGGAGAGCGGAACTAACTAAACTTCTACTATTTTTTTTCAGCTTTGGTCCATACTCGTGTCAACCTGTGATTGCTGGATTGGGCGAAGATGATAAACCTTTCATTTTGCACTATGGTCTATGGCTTCCATTGAAGCCAAGTACTATGTTCTGCATTCCTTTCTTTGTTTGGTCTCCTGTTTTTCAATAACGTTATCACTTATGTAATCGCATTCTGTATCGTTGGTCATGTGGGTAGAGTCCTGAATCTTGCTAGGTGAACCAGAAGTGTAGTGGATCGGTATATCATATTGACACTTGTTATCTCTTTACCGTAGGGAGAGTTGGCTAAAGATTTTGCTGTCTCTGGAACTGCTTCAGAATCACTATATGGTGCCTGTGAAGCCATGTACAAACCAGATATGGTATTTTAACCTGGAAAGACTTCCTTTTATTACTGGATCACTGAACATGTTTGTTGCTAGCTAAGATCAACATGAGAAGCGTCTTCCACATCCAAGACCCCAAGGAGATATATTACATCCACTGTAACAACCTTGATATAACGAAGAGATATATTACAACTTAAGTTTGGCTTATCCTTGGTTTGAGGAAATGTTTGAGACAATTTCACAATCACTTCTCTCTTCAGTTGACCGAGACTGTCTTAGTGGATGGGGAGGACATGTCTCTACGATTGTGTAAGTTTTGTTCTCCTCATCGTCTTCTTATTATTCTCACATCTTGTCTTGTCTCTACTAGAACAATGCTTCCTTTACAACTACCTTGTGAAAAAGTTATGTTGTTAGCTTCATAGGTTATGAAGTAATACATATGATTGAAATTTCTCGAATTTTGAATGCCACGTTTTATCATTCATGATTCAAATTACAGAATCTTTATTCTGAAAAAAGCCCTTTATTAGTTTAATATGTTTTGAAAACTTATTAAGAACTCTCCTACAATCACGTTTTTAGATTCAAAAAGTGAAAAAAATATTTGAATGAATAAGTGAAAAATATATTTATGAAAGTGGTAGATCCTTCTCAGCACTTTTCAGATCGTCTTCGGCAGGATCTTTCTCGGCATCAATTTACAGTTCGTCTAATCAGGATCCTTCTCGGCACGATGCTCGTGAGGATCTTTCTCGGCTATTTTCTAGATTGTCTTCGGTAGGTTTTTTTCGGCCATTTTCCAGATTGTTTTCAACTTTTCATCAAGATCCTTCTCTTGCGGAATAACACTTTCCAATCATAAAATACCATTTATAGAGGATCTCTTCAAACTGAGGTTTGGAACGTAAGCTACCAATGGCACAACGCATCCAGCCAGTTGGGTTATAAGAACCTCTCCATCAAATCAGCCATTACATGTATTGGTACTGCAGATGCCCAATTCATAACAAAACTGAACTGGTCTTGATAATGGTTTATCTGAAGCTTTTTGCAAGGCCAGCTGAAGTTTGGGAACTATGTAACATCGCATAAGTTGTTCCCAGCCTTGTAGCAAAGAAAACCGTCTTCCATGGAGACAGAATAGCGTACGCAGATGGATCATTATTATTCACTAGGATGCCAAGCATCAAGAACATTACTCAATTTCTTGGGACCCACGAAGGGAACTTGATGCGAAAAGCAGGATTAAGAATGCTTCGATGTTGGAGCATTCATCCTTACAAATGTAGTTTTGTTCATATTGCACGGGCACTACTGGGTATGAGTTTATAATTTATCTTTCAAGATTATTGAATCAAGCAAAACTTTCTATTTGTAGACAGCATTCTCAGTTTCAATTTCTTATATTTTTTTTTATAATTGACAACTAGATGTTTTGTTCGCACATGTAGACATAATCTTTTTATAAATATTTATTAATTTATGTTTTAGTAATTCAAAACGAACATGATAAATTATTATTTATGTTTTTAAGAAGTTCAAAACAAACATAAAATTATTTAAATAGGAAAAAAATTTCATCAAAATATTTTTATTATTGGGTTAAATTTTCTAAAACATTCACATCTTAGAACTTTTTTAGAATATATTTTCAGACAAATGTGTTTAATTATATTGTTTTATATATTGTTTTATATAAGAATTATCTTACTTTGGAACTCTAAAATAGTATTTCAATATAACAACATGATACTTAGGAATTATCTTAATTTTATTAAAATATAATATCATTTAACATTAAATTTCGTTTTTAATTATATAAGATATGATATATATAAAAAAAATTCACTAAGGATAGTATCAATATTAACCACTCTAACCTTTAACGTGAGAGTTCCGTTGCAAAAAATAACTTCGCAAATAATAATATAGATTTGTCGTGACTATTTGTAAAACTCTGCTTCCTTTAAGATATTTATCCAATTCAAGTTTTTTTTCTTTTAAGAAAGTATTTTTTTTGTTCGTTCACACAGTAATTAGTATAAAGTCAAGAGTTTTAGGAATATTTTGTTTTCTCTAACCAACTTTGTTTTTCAACATTACCTTGTCGGCTGTGTTTTAAGAAGAGTTGCTAAATTCAGCCTGAAACAAACAAAATCACTTGTATAGTGTTATTCTGTACAAACGACACAGATTTGGAATTTTGGTCTATAGCACAAAGAAAGGGACGTCCCATCTTTTAAAATGTTACTAGAGCTGGATCCGTACGACCGGATGGGTATTTATTTTCACTTTTTATATAAATAAATATTATTTAAATGTTTATCAGTTTATATTTTTAAATATTTACATATTTCTAAATTTTTATAAACACAACAATCGAATATTTATGTGCTGTAAAAATAGTATTTCGTGCTTATTATTAAACTTTCGAAAAATTAATATTGACCTATTGATAGTTTGAATAATATTTCTTGTAACATGAAATTATTTTCCAAATGTAAAAAGAATTTAAATATTTTGATCAAATATAGATAATATGGTAAGATTTAGATACGTTAAAAAATATATTTGGCTACAAACATTAAACGTTGATTTACAAACAAATCACATATATTTAAATTTCAGTATTAATTTTTTGGTTGAAAGTAATTAATAGTAACCAAAATAGTTAAACATATATTTTAAAAATTCTTGAAAAAATATATAATCTTAGGTGAGATTTAATTATATTAAAATATATTGAGTTACAAATATTTCATTTTGTTCTATAAGTAGTTTAAAATATTTAAAATCTTAGCATATATAGATTTTATTATTCAAAATAATTAATGGTAAGTTAAACATATATTTTAGGAATATTCAAAATATTGTTTAATGTCGNTTGGAATATTCAAAATATTGTTTAATGTCGAATTTAAACTTGAATTTCGTTCAAAATAATTAA
>OVBX01007592.1:0-10690 GCA_900406325.1 Erucastrum elatum
CAAGGGTATAGTGTGGTGCGTACCGGTGGAGGGAGCTAGCGAGGCACAGCTTGAGGAAGCTTTGAGGATGGCTTGTGGGCGAAGCAACACGACGTGTGCGGCTTTGGCTCCGGGAAGAGAATGTTACGAGCCGGTCTCTTTCTATTGGCATGCAAGCTATGCGGTTAGCTCGTACTGGGCTGAGTTCCGTACGGAAAACGTTAGATGTTACTTTAATGGATTGGCTCGAATGACCACGGTCAACCCTGGTGAGCCTTTTTCTTACAAAAATTAAATTTGACAAAGCTTTAACTTTTTTTCAGTGAAGTCATGGTTCATATAACTGATTAAGGGTACTCGTTGAATTATCTCGTAACTGACAAATCTCTTTGCTTTGTTTCCTAAGGAACTGATCGCTGCAAGTTTCCAGGCGTTACTCTCTGAGAAAAGAAGACTGAAAGAGATGGAAGAATGATTAAGGCTTTGATAAAAAAAAAAGAATGATTAAGGCTACATTATTCGTATTTATCAAATTATCAATTGTTGTTTTTTCATTATACATTTCTGCCTTTTATTTCTTGTTTCGCAATATCGACAAAAAAATCAAATAATTAATAAATAATATTTTTTAACAAAATTAATACATTTCTGCCTTTTATTTCTCGTTTCTCTATCAATACTATAACATCATGGAGTTTCTTTATACTATTTTTATGCATGAAGTAACACAAAGCAAAATATAAAAAAAACCAGTTACATATTTTGAAGCAATTATCATCGATAAAACATGGTTAGATCATAACTCGTAAGGATGATCTTTTTTTTTTGTCAACGGATCATAAGAAGAATCTGATCAATCCAAAACAAATCTTAAGAAATAATATAATGTGTTTCACAAAAAAAAAATAATAATAATAATGTAGTGTACGTGGAGTCACATGTCATGTGATCGCATTGAATAACACCGAAGTAAGTTTTACCGGGATGCAAGCAAACAAAAAAAAATGTTTAAAGAAATAAACACAGACAAAAAAAGTATAATAAAACTCAATTAGGAAGAAAATGGAATCAGTAAAAATCTCCTCTCCACTGGTAGACAAGACAAACAAATATCCTCCACAGAGAGACCAGACATGATCTTTCTTAATCTCCTCCATTGTAATGACGAAACGATTAAATGATTAGCGTCACTTAAGTGTTTTTTTACCTGCTTCGAGATCTCTCTCTCTCTTCTGTTTTGTTTCTTCTTCTACTCTGAGAGGTCCCCCCATCTTCTATATGTGGAAATGCCAGTTCATCTGAAACCTGATTGCTCCTTCTTCTTCGTCGCTCCCTCCCCGTTTCTTCGCGCGTCAGCGATGACGTCGACTTCCTTGGGACCTTCGATGCTTCTCTCCTACGCCTCTTCTTCCCGTGAATTTCATGATCTCCGTTTCAGATTGAATTCCGGTCATCGTGTTCGAGTTCCTTCGTTCCGGAGGTTTCGGATTCACTGCGGGTCCAAGGTGGGTTCTTTGCACAGAATCTAATTTCGCTTCTTTTTTTTTTTTCTTGGAACTGATAAATAATACTGGTTGAGAGAACAAAAATAATAATTTTATTTGTGTTAATGATTACAAATTCTAGTGGTTGAGAAGTCTTTTCAAATTGTATATTTGGTTCTGATGAATAAAGTGTGTATCTTTTCTTGATTCTTTGGGTTTCATTTGTCTGAAAAGATGCTCTTCCTCACTAAAACGAAGAGTTTTGACCCTCACTAAAATGTTTATCTATCTGCACCAAGTTTCATGGTAAGATCAATTTTTGGGGTATGTATGATTCAGGAAAAGGACGTGACAGCAGTCATTGAAAGCTCTTCATTGTCAGGAGGAGATGCTGCGGTGGTGCGCTCTAGTGAGTGGAAGGCTGTCCCAGATATTTGGAGGTCTTCTGCAGAAAAGTATGGTGATAAAGTTGCACTTGTAGATCCTTACCATGACCCCCCTTTGAAATTGACATACAACCAGGTATCATCTGTCCATTGTCGTTGTTGATGTTTATTTCCTTGGTGTGAGCAACGGTGTTCATTCACCTTGTTTACTTAATTTTTTTAGTTGGAACAAGAGATTCTGGAATTTGCTGAGGGACTACGATCTGTTGGAGTGAAAGCAGATGAGAAGATTGCACTTTTTGCTGATAACTCCTGCAGATGGCTTGTCTCGGATCAAGGTACCTTGTTGTTGATTTGGTGGAACACACTAGAATTAGTCTGCTACTCTCCTATAGTTCAAATTCCTTGTCCAAATAAGTCTTGTAGAAATTTTTACGTGGTACTCTCTAAGTTTGTGATAGGCTGACAGTGCTAGCTTTGCTTAGCTATTTCAACTTCCCTTCTATTCACTTCTCTTTCATTTCTCCTCGTCTCCCTAACGTACTGTTTATCACTTTATCCAGGTATAATGTCCACAGGAGCAGTCAATGTCGTCAGAGGATCTAGATCCTCTGTTGAAGAGTTACTGCAGATATACCAACACTCTGAAAGGTATTCTATCATAGTATACTCATCTGAGTCTTAAGGTTTCTTAATGATTGACAAATTTTAGTTAGGCTTAGTTCTAAGGTTTCTTCTCATTTATCTTATTCCATCTGAGCTAGTATTAGATCTTTTGATCATAATGTGTCTCTTCATTTATCGGCTGAAATTTTGTTTGCAATACAGAGATCAAGAATTTCAAGTGATTTGTATTTTGCAGTGTAGCCCTTGTTGTGGATAATCCTGAGTTTTTCAACCGCATCGCTGACACATTTACTTCCAAGGCGTCTCTGAGGTTTTTGATACTTCTCTGGGGTGAGAAGTCATCATTGTCTACACAGGGGATGCAGATTCCAGTTTACAGCTACACAGAAATTAAAAACCTAGGACAGGAGAGACATGCAGAATCATCAGGATCCAACGATACAAGTAACGTTGAGGATCTAAGTTTTTTTTTCCTCTCTAAAATATTATCCTGATGCTAATGAATGAATTTCTTACTCTGTAGGGAAATCCATAAATCCAGATGACACAGCCGCGATTATGTATACCAGTGGTACCACCGGGAATCCGAAAGGCGTTATGCTTACACATCGGAATCTCTTACACCAGGTTCAAGCTATAAATAGGCACAATACTTCTTTGCAAGCGTTTATTTGGTGATGAGGTTCCATTTCTTATCAAGAATAGGTTTTGAGCTTCTAAATTTTTTTATTAAACTCTTTCCAGATAAAACATTTATCCGCATATGTACCTGCTGAAGCTGGCGATAGATTTCTAAGCATGCTGCCGTCATGGCATGCCTACGAACGTGCTTGTGAATACTTCATATTCACATGTGGAGTTGAGCAAATGTATACGTCTATAAGATTCTTAAAGGTGATTCTCATCCTCCAGTTTTTTATTCAGTCAGTATTTTTTTGCAATCAAGTTGTGTTGGTTCCCTGCTAATGTGATGCTTCAGTCACTTCCTGAAATCAAAAACATTTGTTTAAATATTTTAACAATGGGGGGAAATATGTTGAATGTCATATCATTGTGCCTTGAAAGTTTTGAAACGTCCATGTTATCATTGAAAGTAGGAAAATGGTGAAATTTCAGCGGAAGAATGATTCGACTCTATATTTCAACTTTGCTCCTTTTTTGCTTTAACTCGTTTTTCTATTTTGTGGTTTAGGATGATCTGAAGCGGTATCAACCACACTATCTTATATCCGTTCCTTTGGTATACGAGACACTTTACAGGTTTGTCACTATTCAAGTTAACAGTTTGCACAGTACTCATATGATCTCTTAATGATGGATTCTATAAATGAGAAGATCGATATACATTTTGCGTTAATAAGTTTTAAATCTATTTCTCTGGGCTAAAGGACTTGTAGTTAATCATTTGCAAACATGAGTTGGTTGTTAAACATCATTTTTCCTCTGTTTTCTTTGTTTCCTCTTTGAGCACTGCAGTGGTATTCAGAAGCAGATTTCCACAAGTTCAGCTGTCCGTAAATTTCTAGCACTGACATTGATCAAAGTCAGTCTCGCATATATGGAGATGAAGCGAATTTATGAGGTTTTCATGACACATTTAAATGCCTTCCTACCTTACAGTTTCTCTTAAGAACTTTTTTCTGTTGATTCCCCTTTTTGTGGTGCCTGAAGTTCTTTTATGGTCTCTGGTCTGGTTTACAGGGTATGTGTCTTACAAAAGAGCAAAAGCCTCCAATGTATATTGTTGCTTTGGTCGATTGGTTGCGGGCGAGAGTAGTTGCTGCTTTATTGTGGCCACTACATATGCTGGCCAAAATACTAATCTACAAGAAAATTCATGCCTCTATTGGGATATCAAAGGTAATACACAAGTCTCTATGTTCTTCTATTATGTTTTGTTTGATTTTTTTCATCTTACCAAAATATTTCCTAATACTGATTTGTTTTTGGTTTCTACAGGCTGGTATCAGCGGAGGTGGTAGTTTACCCATTCATATTGACAAGTTTTTTGAGGTGATTTCTCTTGGGAAACTTAAAGATCAAAATTTATTTTGTTGCTTTTGAACATGTAACAAGACTTGGTTTCAATTTCCTTGCAGGCCATCGGTGTGATTCTACAAAATGGTTATGGTTTGACAGAGACATCCCCGGTTATCTGTGCACGGACGCTTAGCTGTAACGTAAGTCATTCATGCTCTCGTTTTGTAATCTAGTTTTAAACTCACCATTGATTAATTTCAAAAGAAAGCTAACACGTAACTTTGACGAGCTAGCTGATTCTCTCTCTCTCTCTCCATTGAGCTTCCATCTCAATGAAACAGTAAACACAACGTTCAGATTGGTTTGTATAGCATTACAAGCTCTTAATTGTCATGTCATTATATGAGATTAATCATTTTGCCTTTTTCTTCGACTGAATATTGTAATTTGTTTCGTCTTTTTACTTTCTTATGAAGGTTCTTGGCTCAGCTGGGTATCCAATGCATGGTACAGAGTTCAAAATTGTAGATCCTGAGACTAATACCGTTCTCCCTCCTGGTTCAAAGGGCATTGTCAAAGTCAGAGGCCCACAGATTATGAAAGGTTATTACAAGGTAGTATTTGTACTAATAACTTGCTTCTCAAGTTATCTTGTGTAAGTGATTTTGCCTGAATGATTAAACCTTGTTTCTAACTCGTGTATTTCTGAATTGATGTGTGGCATCAGAATCCAACAACCACAAAGCAAGTTCTAAACGAAAGTGGATGGTTCAACACAGGAGATATGGGCTGGATCGCTCCTCATCACTCAACAGGAAGGAGTCGCCGCTGTGGAGGTCTTATCGTTCTCGAAGGCCGTGCCAAAGACACAATTGTTCTCTCCACAGGTATTATCCGAATGAACAAACATGTTCAGATGCAGTAACTGAAACCCATTATTGATAAAATTTATCATCACTATAGGTGAAAACGTGGAACCATTGGAGATTGAAGAAGCTGCCATGAGAAGCAGATTGATTGATCAAATCGTGGTTATTGGACAGGTGCTTAAACTCTTTTTTAAGATCTTAGTGTCTGCTATTTCTCGTATTTATAATAAGTATCCATTCACAGGATCAGCGACGCCTTGGAGCTATCATAATCCCAAACAAAGAGGAAGCAGAAAAGCTAGATCCTGAGACATCCCCACTTAGCAACGAAAAATTAAAGAGCTTAGTTTACCAAGAACTGAGGAATTGGTAAAACCAAAACATTACTTTTTTAATCTCAGGTTGAAAGTAATTGATCTTATATTTACTCTGTTTGAACAATGTTTCAGGACATCAGAATGCTCGTTCCAAGTCGGACCAGTCTTGATCGTGGATGAGCCCTTCACGGTAATTATATATTTGAACTGTTCTTATAGATGCGTGTGTTGGCTTTGTTTACGAGACAAAAATCTTGAAAACCTTACGAAGATACCTGTTTTATGACACAAAATTGCAGATAGACAATGGCTTAATGACACCAACGATGAAGATTAGAAGGGACAAGGTCGTGGCTAAGTACAAAGACGAGATTACTCAACTTTACAAGTAACTACAGTTTGATTAATCTTCTTCCCTTGTTGATGTAAATAACAATAAAAGCATACTCTATTAAGAATATGCAAATAAATTAACAATTAAAAGGCTGGTAAATTTTTGTATTATTTCTAATCATTTCTATATTTAAGAACCAACCAACGAAGATTTCGAAAGAAACGGTCATTTTTGTAATTTTGAGATGTCAAACGGATATTTTTAGATAGCAACAAATGTGTGAAGTGAAAAAGATAACAGACAAAAGAGTCGTTGTTTAATCGCTCTCACTGACTCCACCAACTCACGGGTATAGTAGCAACGTGCATTTATTCAATCAGATTTCAGTCACAAACTTTAGGATATAGTAATTAATGCATCCCCGGACACTGGAAATTTTAAATTTTAGCATCATCAGATATAGGGGACTAATCCGTATTATCGATAATGTAAACTGTAATCACGAGGCTTAGTCTATACTTACCATAGTGAGGGTCTGGAACCATGATACTACTGTATATATATATATTTTTTAAAAACACTGCATCCAAAATTCAAACCCGAACCAAAAATCTCAAATCCAAACCTGATCTAAGTTAGTAAAATACACAAAATATCAGAAAAATCCACAAAATCCAAAAAATTGCACCCAAACCAGAATAAATAGTCTGAAAAATCCGGAAGAGTTCAGTATTGAAACCTAATAATAACATCAAATACTCAACTTCGTTTTTATATTTGAAGTTGGTCATAAATGTTCAAGTTTATTTATTATATATATATATATATATATTTTTTTTTTTCTTATTTTGATTTTGTATGTAACTTTGGATACATAATGAGTATTTCAAATAATAATTTCCAAAAACTAAACACAATTTTCAAACCATCATGAATTCGAGAGGATCTGAAATGAACTGAACCAGATCTTAATATATCCGAAATGGCCACATACGGCGACACTGGAACATCCAAAACCCAAAATACATGAAATGAACACGCATGGTTAATTATTTTTAATCTCGGTTTCATCTTTCGTTTGTGTGAGTATATTATCGTGTTGATTTTGTTTTGCTTATTCAGCTTTGATTAAGGATATAAATATGAATAATATTAATTTGCTAAAAAATAATTTGTTGTAATAAATCGTATGACATTGACTCACATATGGTTCAAACCCAAACCCCTAAATAACATAGGGTTCAAACCCTAAATATCATAGGGTTTTAATTTTCAAACCTTAAATAAGAGGCGTAAATATGCATAAAAATTCAAAAAATTTGGATGGTTTAAAAATTGTAAAGATCATGTGATGAAGAAGAGGAACACAAACTTTTTTTTTAAAAGTTGATTTAGGAAACACGAAAAAATTAAAAAATTATAAATTTAAAATATATCTCTTGACATATTTTGGATTTTTTTTTGGGAAATATAGAAAACATGGTAAATTATGCAACCCGGCTGTGGTAGGACAAAGTATTTTGGTAGATAAAATAATAATATTTTCGTAAAATATTGCTATATAGGCAGATTTTGTGATTTTGTGTTCGTAGATATATTAGTAAATAATATTCAGAAAAAGGTAAATGGAAACCGATTTATTCTACTAAGGTAGAATAATAATCATTGGCCGATTCTACGTTCTACAAGCTACAGATATCAATATAGTTAACCAAATCTACAATCTACAAGCTCGTAAACAGTAGATGATGTTTTCTGTCATCCATAGATCAAAATATGAAATTAGTCTACTATTATTTATTCAACCTAAATATTTTTCATATTATTGTCTCTTGTCTATGTACATTTTGTGTATTTTACTATAGTTTTATGACTCTTAAAATCATTGATATGTTTGCTCAAAAAAAAATCATTGATATAAAATTTTAAAGTTGGCCAGAGATATTTTAGTTCACCAGAAATATATTTATGGTAAAGAAACAATGCAGTTGTTTTTCTATTCTGTTTTACCATTTATTTTCTAAAAACTATGCCCTTATGCATAACAAAAAGAAGAAAGATGTCTTAGTAATATCATTGTCATTTACAAAGAAAACCAACAAACTGAATAATGATTTTTTTAAATGTATTTTTTATGATTATTTTCCACAAACCCATTGATTAAACCTTAAAACTTAATGTTCTTTAAAAGTTCTCTTTCTATAGATAAAATAGCTAAGTTACTCAATCTTTGTTGTGACGTAGTTGAACAAAGATAACATTCTTTCAAAAACTCCTCTCAGCAACTAGAAAAATATCTGATCATTAGAGTAAATCACAAAGTAACTGGAGAGAAGAATAATACTACAAAAAAATTATAATGATTTTATGAGAGAAAGTGAGACGAATAAACTATGTCAATACGAAATACTAAATTTCTGAAATTGATCGTAAATGAAAAAGAAAGTCGTCGTTTTTTAACATTTTACAAAAAAAAAAAAGAAAGTTGTTGTTTTTACCAAAAAAAAAGAAGGAAGTCGTCCTTAATGCTATGTTCTTTTGCTATCTTTTTTGGGGCAAGACCATCAACATCAGCAAACCGGGGTGGGGTTTGTTGGGTCCAAATATGGCCCCCTAGCTGACAAAAATATCAGTTAAATGATAAGAACTGATAATGGACCGCAATAGGTCCACCACGAATTAAATCCTTAAATGAAGCTAAGACAAAGCCGGAGACTATGAGCTGAAAGTAGTTCCCAAAGAAATCGTGAAAAAGAGGCAGCTCGCGACGCAAAAGAAGAGGCATATGACCCAGTCAAAGGGAAGCTGTTGAAAATCCCTCAACTTATGGAGGATATCTCGGAAATCAGTTAAGTGACGGTCAAATGTGGTATGAGGCTATTTAAAGAAGATGATGATCAAAGAAGACACAAGTTTGTTGAACCCTAATTCGCATAAGCTCTATAAGATTTCTCATTTTCTTTGTAATCAATCACTGAACATCTCTTGTAACATCTTTTTACCAAAATCATCAATACAAAGTAAATTCATTCTTTAAATTTCAACGGGATTCAGCCCACACTTTCTTTCCTTATCTTAACATGATCTCAAAACCTTGAGGTGAATCTATCACAGGGCTTACCACCTGTTTATTTTTCTTTTTTTTTGTTTGCTTTTTTTGAAAAAAAAAACAAAAAGTTAATAATAGGACGAATCTTGTTTCACCACGTGTCGAACCTCCATGATAACAAATCTTTCCGGGTGAATCTGCAAGGAGAGAAATTCAACATTTTAACTTGTATAATATTTTTTTCTCAGAGTTTGTGCACAATCCTCCCAATGCGGATGGTCGAAGAAGATTAAGAACTTTTTAGCTTTTTTGGGTAAAAAAATTATCAGCTATTTATAATTTTTTAAAAAATTATCAGCTCAACTAAAAAAAAAGTTAACGAGTATTGTGTAACAGATCTCCGGTTATAGTAACCACTGATATGAAACTAATATTACATTATTTGGTTTCGGATTTGAGAGAATTACATACTTCAATCTTGAACCTCTTGAATATCAGACAAAAAACTTTTTTACTCTGTCCCATATTTTAACTTTTAACAACCATAAACTTAAGCAAAATAAATATATTTTGTTAACTAAGATTAGTATCAAGTGTGAGTGCATGTTTTTATAATACGTGTACTTATCCATTCGGCATTTGTGCTAGTTACAGAATCATTTGTCTTTACTTGTTTGGTGTCGCATGCTCTATATACAGACATAAATAGTAGTAACAACGACACAACTCATTGTCCTTATTCGCTACAGCCAAAAGCTTCAAACTAATAAGGGTCACATGCGTGCTAGTGATTTCGTTTTACTTAGAGACGTCTAGCTTGTGGACTTCCACACACTTACATTTAGAAAGATGGCGACAGGGACTGTATTGGCGACGGCGGCGAGCAATAGCGGAGGGAAAAGTTGCTGCAAGTCCGGTCCGGGTTACGCAAGCCCTCTCGCAGCCATGTCCGGTCCACGGGAAAAGCTCATATACGTCACCGCCCTCTACTCCGGTACACATTTCAGCTTCCCAATAAGATAAAAAACATGTTTATCTTACAAGTTTAGTGTCTTTTAAATTGTGTGGCGTCCTCTGTATTTAAAATACTTATGACAATTTTTGAACTGGGTTACAAAGGAACGGGGCGAGAGCAACCGGACTACTTGGCCACGGTAGATGTGGATCCAGACTCACCAACATATTCAAGCGTCATACATAGACTGAAAATGCCTTATATAGGCGATGAGCTTCATCACACTGGTTGGAACTCATGTAGCTCTTGTCATGGTGATGCTTCTGCTGATAGACGTTTCCTCGTGTTACCAGGCCTAATGTAAGTTCCTTGTTTGAACCGCTTTTCTCTTTTATGATGAACTAATACATGTTTTTTCTTCTTCTTGTTTTGATGAAGATCTGGTCGCATTTATGCCATTGACACAAAGACAGACCCAAAGGCCCCGTCCTTGTATAAAGTTGTAGAGCCTAAAGAGATATTAGAGAAGACCGGACTGGCCTTCCCTCACACGTCTCATTGCCTTGCCACGGGGGATATGTTGGTCTCTTGCCTTGGTGACAAAGAAGGAAACGCAAAAGGGAACGGGTTTCTCCTTCTTGACTCCGACTTTAACGTCAAAAGCAGGTGGGACAAAGCAGGGCATAGTCCAATGTTTGGATATGATTTCT
>OVBX01007593.1:0-10690 GCA_900406325.1 Erucastrum elatum
TCACCAAAACCCAGACAACAGAAGATCCAACCGTTAGAATCCAAATCTCTTCGGTGAACCTCTAACCGACTGACTGAAGAAGCTTCCCACAAAATATCAGCCCGATCAGGATCCGTTTGACCCTCCAAACCTGCCTTGACAAACCCAGACGAANACAAACCCAGACGAAATCTGCCTTCTTCTCTCCTTTTCTCTCTTTTGTGTCAAGAGTCTTCTTGAGTACTCTTCTTACTTTTCTTGTATTATGTCTGCTGCTTAATCTCTGCTCACTGCAAACCATTAGGTTAAGAGACTTTATATATGTGTCTCACTAACCCTAATCACCTCCAAGGCCCAATACTAATCTCATGGACTAATACCAACGGCCCATCACCAAGTTTGGTTATCACCANCTTTCCTGATAAAAAAAGTGAATACAATAATGCTTAGATACTATATAGGCCTTTACAAAGAGAAACAACTTCATATTCTCTGCACTGAAAGTAAAAAAAAAAAGTAAAAAAAAAATTATATTGAACAAAAAAATGGGAACACTATCCAAACGGCCGCACTTAATGTCCAGAAAATTGAATAAATTATACTCCTTCCGTCCCAAAATAAGTGGATTTTTAGGTTTTCGCACGTTGACTAAGAAATTACAAACTTTTATTTTATTTTTCTCGTTTGCCTAAAAACATCATTGATTAAAGTAGTTTCAACCAATAAACAATCATACTACAGAATATAAATAATTAAAAATATTAAAATACATTTATTTTTTACCTAGAAACTTGAAAACATCACTTAAAATGAGACAAAAAAATTTCCCTAAAACTCCATTTAAAGTGAGACGGAGGGAATATTAACTATATTAGCTACATAATATATCTATAAATAGGTTACATATGCTTTCACTTTGGCAACGGCCACGACCAAATACCAAACAAAAATGCACACTAAACACTGATTCACACATTGAAAACAAACCAAAAATATATAAAGAGAAATCATTTCATGAGTGTCACGATTCTCAGGGACACGATTCTCAGTGAATCTTTTGCTAACGTTTCGTGTTTGCTCTCAGGCCTAGGCCTGCGAAGAAAAATCCAAACTCGATAAAGCATACTTTGATATGCTCAGACGAAAACTAATTTGCAACTTAAAATATACAACCGAAATTCTTAAAGCTGAAACAACAAAATTATTTGACTGTGTGAGTACTAATTGTAAAGCAAACAAATTAATTACTCTTTGTATCTGGTATATGAGATCAAGTGGTGGCTCCCAAATTAGCAGTTTTAGAGAAGTAAAACGAATCAATATTAGTGAAAGGCTAGAAGCGAGGATGAGAAAGATTGTGCCCAGCTAAATTTGAGCGCATGTACAGACACAATGCATTTGAATTTTTTAAACGATTTGTCCCATAAGTGATCTGGCATGATTTTAGAGAATTAGTAGTTTAACAAATTATATTTATCTTAAAATTAGCCACTTTTAAAACATAAGAACATAATATTTAATTGTTGTAGAATTTCTAAAGCAACAGAAACTAATACAAAGAATTGCAAAATACTTTTATGTTAAAGAGGAAATCATATTTTTATTTACACTTTGCTTACTTTTTCAACAAATATTGTATTTTAGATAGTCTATGTAATAATTGATGCTAAGCATCGGAAAACTTCTTTGAAGTCTTCTCAATTTCATCGCAATAGAAGTATTAGGCCTGGATATTTTACCCGGACCCGAACCGGAACCGACCCGAAAATTCGGATCCGGGTCCGGGTCCATGCAAAGTATCCAATGGTCTTTTTTTTGGACCCGCGGGTCTAGGTTCGGGTCCAGGTCCTACCCGAGGACCCGTTCGGATATCCGAAGTACCCACAAAATATTATATATATTAGGCGTGTTTGGGTAATTGGGTATTTTTTTGGTATTTCGGGTATTTTAAAAGGTTTCGGGTTCAGGTTTTCGGGTATAATTCGGGTACCCGGATAAAATTTCGGGTATTTTTGGCTTTTTGGTTCTAATTTTGGATAGATTTTCGTGTATTTTTGCGGTTCTTCGGGTATTTCGGGTATTTTTTGGATTTTCGGGTCTAGTTTGGGTACTTCGGGTCCTTTTCGGGTCCTAAATACCCGAACCGACCCGGATCCGAAATATACTCAAAATTTATGGATATCTTACGGGTATATGAAATGTGGACCCGAACCGACCCGGATCCGATAAGACCTAATCCGGAACCGACCCGAATTTTTTGAAGTACCCATGTGGGTCTAAAATTTTTGGACCCGAAAGACTCGGACCCGAGACGACCCGACCCGAACCTGACCCGAGGACCCGAATGTCTAGGCCTAAGAAGTATTCGCTACACTAAAAAATGAGCAAAATAATGAGTGCGTAAGAATGAAAAAAACCGACACAGAGAAATTGAATGAGAGAGATACATGCATCAGCGAGTTCTTCAAACCAAATAGATACCAGTCGTCGTTTTTGAACTTCAATTCGTTCGCCCACACCACAAATCATAATTTGGTCTAACAATACATAAGAAACCGGCGCGTAGCGCCGGAACACCACTAGTTTTAAATAAATTTGCGTATTTGACTTCTTTAAATTATATTGTTCTCCTTTAACTTTGGCAGACTCGTTTAACAACATTATGAAAATCGTTCTTGAACTATACAACAACATCAGACAAATCTTGATTCATGACAAACAAAAGTTTTCTACGAATGAAAATCATACATAATCAAACGTAAACAAATTAAAGTTAACAGCTAACAACCGACTTATCTTACATATGAACCGTAAACATAACAACAAACGAGAATCATACATAATGAAATATAAACATAAGAAACACTATTTAAAACTTAAAAAAAATATATATATGGTTTAAACTTCAAAATCAAACTTATTCATATTAGAATTTTAAATAAATTTTCAAAGCATAACAAAGTTAATATTAACCAGATAATATACTCCATCTGTTTCTAAATGATTGATGTTTTAGGATTTTCACATTTTTTAATAAAACACACTAAAATTTAGTTATAAATACACAGCTTTCTGTAGTTTTATATTTCCAATATTTTAAACCAATAAAATTTTACCAAATACAATCAATGTTTTTGAACTTCAATTCTTCATTATTAGTTGACAAAAATACATTGGAAATACAAAAAAACTATATTTTAGAAACAAAAAAATTCTCTAGAACATTCATCTTTTAGAAACAGAGGAAGTATATTATATAAAGTAGTTGAGTTAATTATTCATTTAATATATAATTATTTCAAGTATTCAATAATATCTTAGGGGGTGTATTCAATCTAAAATTTAAAGTGATTTGATTTTTAATGAATTTTCAGTTGATTTTAATAAATTGCAGATATTAAAATGATTTTGGCTAAACAACCCTAGAATCTCACCTAAAACCATGTGATTTTAATTTTAGTTTTTTAACTAAAAAACTCCACCCAAACACTCTAAAATCAATTTAAAACTTTTAAACTCCACAGTTTAAAATATTTCCAATAACAGAAGATTTCAGAGTAATTTATGAAATATCAAGTTCAATAACAGTAGATTTTAAATGGGTTTTTCAAATTCATGTTTGAATAATACTATATTTGTCAATTTAATACAAATCACCTAAGTTCCAATTCATTACATATAAAGGATTGATATCGAGTTTGGTACAAGTCATTTTTTGGGATTTCGTTTTTTTGATTTTTTGGATATCCCTTTGGGTTTGGTTTAAATAAAAATCATAACTCAAAATACCTAAAATAAGATTCATTTGGTATTTATACCAGATTCTGATTGTTTCAGATTTATTTTTATCTGATCAGATTCGATTCAGATTTTGAATTCGTTTATTTGCGCAACCCTACCATTGTCCGTGGACCAAATCAAGATTAGAAAGGTTTGTTGCCAAAGGAAGAAAATGTTAAAAAATATTACAAAATAATATCAGAACATTTTTTAGATGGAATAAATTTTACATTCATTAAAAATACGAAAGATCCCTACTCATTTATTGGGAGATTTCAAAAAGAAAAACAAATTATTATGTCTTTCTGTATAAGATGTAGAGTAAGTTAAAAAAAACAAATAAGTAAACAAGAAAACATTGTATAATATTAAAGATTCCAACTTAAATTCACATGGAACCTGACAAAAGAAAAGAACACGAAAGAAAAAAGCAACGGCTGGTGAGAAAAGAGTCGTATTTCAAAAGTTGACGAAAACGAGTCGTATTTCAAACATGAGCATTAAGAGTTTGACCTTGATAACCAAGAAAAATAAATAAAAAAGATATAGAGCATCAATTTCTTTGGTATTCCTCTTTCTCCAACCTTACGCCATTGCGCAGAACGATCAATCTGACGGTTCCATAACTAAACAAAAAAATATTGATTGAGCTGGAACCAAATTAGCAAGTGGGTTTGCTCGAAACTTTTTTCTCTGTTTCATCGTTTCTTTTCGCCCAACGGTTTTGATCCCTTTGTGGTGAATATTTTCCCCTTTCTTGGAATTTGTAGTGTACCCAAGAGTTAAAGCTAAAGACGGAGCTGGTAACTGCCAGCAAAGGGGTACTTGTCTGAACTCTAACTATCCCCAATCTCGTGCCTCTGGTAATTTTTCTTGCCTTTTTCTCCTTTAAGTTTGACTGTGTATTGTTTTAGAGCTAGATGATTAGGGTTGACTAGGTTGTCTACTTTTACGTTTAGGAACATTGACTAGGTTAATATTCAATAGATTTATTGATTCGATTGTTTCTTACCTAGAAATAGCCAAACCCATCTATTTTTTTTCATCTGGACAGAGTATAAGCAAGAAGAAGATTTGCATATAATTGTGGCAAAGATTCCTAAGATATACATACCAAGTGTCCTCATGTCCGAAAGTGAATCCAAGGAAACGAAAAAACATATCATAGGAGCTGAAACCGAATCGAAACAAAACCCCAAAACCAGTCCGGTTTTACGTCCACGCGCTGTTGTATCAAGTCCTGGTATGTAATTTAATTATTTCCATAGGGCTTTAGGTTTACTAGTATCACATCACACGAGTGACTTCGATTTCAAATTCTCTTCTTTAGATAATGATGCATTGATTGGAAGCATAAACAAAAGCGAAGAGAGAAAAGCTAAGAAGGGTTTAAGGAGTAATGGTCATATCTCAAACAGAGCTTCCCAGCGTAATAACATTGATACCAGTGTGAAGATTTCGCATGGCACGGTCGCTACGAAATCGGGAGCCCGTTTGAAGGATCACGTATGATTAACTTGTTTGTTGATGACCTTATAGGTTCCTTCGTGGTTCCATAAATAATGGCCTCATGAAATGGAACTATATATTTGGAAAAATGAATTGGTATACCACTTATTCACGCTAGTTTTGATCTTCATCATTTCACAACATTTTCATTTCACATTTTTGAATTTTTATTCTGCATTGTATAATGAAAAGATATTGCATGATTGTTCACTATGAAATTCTGTTTACTCTACCTTATTTGCCTCCAAAATCAGCGCTTAATTGCCTTTATACCCTTTCACTACACGTCATTGTCAAATACGAAATTTCAGAGGGGTTTATCTTTTTTTTTGTGCAACCATCCTCTTCTTCATCGTCTCTGCTTCTAGACTGTGCATTTGGTTTCTTTAACACTTTAAACATTAATTGGATTAGCTGCTTCTTAAACCCTACTCCGTCTTAAATCTATGTTCGGGTGTGCTGACTAGATTTTAATTCCAAGCTTATTATGTGATAAAAGGTGACGTTTTAACTAGCAAAATATTCTTAACCTGAACAAGTATGCATTTGTACTGGTATCATTTTCCATTTTCAAAAGTTGGTGCAAGTAGATTAATTTGAAGTTCAACACTTGCACCAGGAACTAAATATTACACCATCAACATCTTATGAGAAAATTTGCCTCTCAAATGAGGTATTTACACTCTCTTCTGTTGATTTTGTTTATTCTGGTAGCTCTCCGATCTACAAGCTGACTAGTGATCATTTTTTGTGGGTTGGTGGTGGGCATTACTCATGGCTGAAATTTTGAAGGACATGGATAGTTTAAAAAAATATGAACTTTGTTTTTAACCATTTGGAGACCGCATAATTTATCTATATTATTTCTTGAAAGTTTAAATGTCCAAGACCAATGTTTCATCATCCTCTTCGTTCATGGCACTGCTTTTAATGTAGCTCACAATATGCGTGAAGCAGGCAGTAACTTTGTGTTCACTGTTGTGTAAGCCTCACAAATAGGTAAAAGAATGAATGAAATGGAGGTTGGATTTGGTCCCATTCTTTTTCTTGACTAACTTCATAAAACAAGCTTTGACATTGCCATGCTCTTTTTTAGTGTTAACCAACATGATACTAGGCCTCAAATTTCAAAAGAAAAATTGTATTTGCGTTTACATGACCAATAAACCCAATGAAGACCAAATCACTACCATGTTTTCAGATCTAATACAAACTCGTTTAGATCTAATTAGAAAAGCTTATTAAATGTAAATGAGAGTGTGTCATCCATCACTTTAAAAAAGTACCGAAATAGTAAAAGGAAAGATAAACAGAGTCTAATAACATTAAACCAATTTATGTAAGAGTGAGAGGTAGGTTCTCAGTAGGAGTGAGTGCTGGGAGAGTAAAAACCAGTAGGAGTGAGAGCTGGTTATTCAGTAGGAGTGAGAGTTGGATAAGTAAGTGAAGGGTGAAGAGGAAGTAGTCGAAGGTTTGAAGCAAGAGTTTCCTTTTGGTTTGCTTTTTTCTATTCAAAACTTGTATAGAAAATCTAGGAAAAGTCACACATAAGTTGTAAAAAAGGGATTTTCTTTTTGAATTAAATTTGACATTCAATTCAAAAAAAAACCAATTTATGTATTCTTACATGTACGTATATAACCATATAAGACAAACTTATTTTTATCAATATATAAAACTGCACGGTTAAGTAGCAATAAAAGATTACAATAGTAAAAATAGACTTTGAAAAATAAAGATCTAAAGGAAAACCAAAGCATGTCTTAAGCGGCTCTTGCAAGAACGTGAAGACTTTCGGGAACATCAGAAGGATCAACGAAGAAACTTCTCCTTCGCAAGACCCTCTTTGGTACAATCATAGTCAACACACCGTTTTCATAACTAGCTGATATTCCGATAATATCTATCGAATCCGGTAATCGAAATTTCCTCTTTAAACTCCTCATCGACAATATCTCAGTAGAATCCGTTCGTATAATTATGTATATTGAATCCTCGATCTCCACTTTTATATCTTCCTTCCTCAAACCTGATTAAGAACAAGAAAAACACAACACATGTGACATGTGCAAAATGATAAATATGCAAAGTTTGTAATGAATAAACTGTAGATGGTTATTACCAGGAAGATCAACAGAAAAAGCGTGAGAATCTGGGGACTGAGACCAACGGATACGATTCTCCTGCGGAGTTTGGTTGCCACTTAGAGACTGAGAAGATTCAACATACTCCCATAGTGTCGGTTCAATTGTCTGAGAATCCATTTACTTTTCTTGTGAATTAGTTAGTTTTGAATTATAGTTCCTATTTATACTAAATAGATGCCACCACTTGAACTAGTTGAGCAACTTGTTGTCTACCTTGAAAAGTCGATCATAAACGGAACAAAACAAAATTAAATAAGAACACTGAAAAACGATATTATTAGAAAGAGAAAAAAAAGCAATAGTTTGTCGACTGAACTTAAGTGTGAGTTTTTATATATTTTTCGAGAAATACTTGCTAAAAATGCTTGTACTTATGAAGTTTTGATGGGGCGCATTTGATTGGATGATAAAAGTGTTAGAGTCACTGACCCACTACCTAATAACATGGCTTCTTGAAATAATTATTTTATTTTCTTAGTATTATTGTTTTTATTATTGTAGTGGTTAGTGTTACTTGTCAATTATAACAAAAATATTTATTTCGTATTCAAATATTTCTGGCCACTCGTCTGGTTCGACCTCGCAAGTTGCAGTCTTGCAGATACACTAGATATTTTAGAGTGCATCTTTATTATATTCAAAATTTTCTAAGACGGGAAGGAACGGAAGAAAGAAATTGCAGGACCCATCTCAGTGCTAATCTTACTCAATTATCTCAGCTTAACTGATTAATTTTCACGAAATTTCTATGGGTTTTAGTAGTTTATCAAATGTTCTTTAAATGATTAGGAAGTTATAAATAAGCAGGCATATCTTTTGAAAACAAGGTTTAAACTTGTGATACATGGGTTTTAGCAACTAAACAAATTGGTCGTTAGCATAGAACTTTTTTAAAATATTTTGAGCTTCTCCTTTGTCATGTAAAAAGTTGTTTTAAAAGGATATCGTTATAGGTCTAGAACATCGTACCTTCGATTTCTTCAAAATCATCGTGTTTGGTTAACATGTACTCGCATCAGATAAATATATTCTAAACGAAGGCAAAGTATAATTTGACGATTAAAACGGTTAAGAATATCGTTTGTTTTTCTAAATGGTTTGTCGGACTAACCTTATAAAAGTAACAAGTGTTTTTCTAACCAGAAGAAATGGTTTTACAACAAACACTGAAGTCTGATAATACAAAGTACTGAAACAAAAGAGAGCAGAAATATATTGGAGAGTCTGAAATATAAAACAACTGAATAGGGAGATTCTTAAACTACATCACTAACAGTCGACCTTTTCTTTTCCTTTAAGCAACTTCGCTATGAAGCCATTCCTAGACATAGAGCTTTTAAGATCTATCTCCATCGCAGTGCCGTTGCTGCTGTTGTCTCCGCTCAATATTGTCTTGTTCCCAAGTCCTAACTGAAGCTCCTGCGGTACTTCGTCTACCGGATGAACCGGTTCCTCCGCCATAAGATCAAACCCACGAGCCTCACCAGGAGATTTATGTTTCTCGTTGGTCTCTTTCCGTGCCAAGGCAAGATTCTGTTGACCAGCAGTCACTAAGGTCGTCTCCGAAGTTTGAAAAAACTCCACCAAACGATTAGCAGCTTCTCTTTCTTCCATTAATTCTTCTGGGTCTTCTTCATTTATTCCATGTGGCAGTAGAATTAGAGCTCGTGCACATTCAGACAGCTCCGAGTCAGCGACAGCATCTTTCATTGTTTGGACATTAGGAGGACAAGATTGATAACGATCATCAGTCTGGTTCTTGATCTTTTCTCTTACGATCATTTTGACATGAGGAGCCACGTCGTTTTCTGGAGTTACCGGAACGACTTTCCCCCGTGCGAACACGAGACCTCTCAGTCTCGTGTCACTGTCTTTCACCTTGACATTAATTATGAACCCGGCTTCGAAAGATCCTTCGACCACACCAGAAATCGTCTTACCAACCAGATTAACATCCTCCTTCGGAGTCGTCACTCTAGAACTTTCTCCCTGAGGCATGGATGCATCTTTACGTGGACGGCCTCTCTTTCGCTTCGCCGGGAGAGGCTTAGCGACAGGAGGAGGTGAGCTCGTGGAGGCTACGTGAAACGGATTCATTCTACAGAGGAAAGCAAATACAAGAACATGAGATTAATAAATAGCTAATCTACATTACATAAACAGTAAAATGAAAAACTACATTACATATTTAACCAAAAAAGTAAATCTACATAACTTTGAACAAAAATAAATAAATCTACATAACAATCTAGGGTTTCATACAGATTCAATCTAATTTTTACAAGTAATTTCTACGGTATTATGAAACACGTTCACTACCAAACGAGAAGATAGTAGAAACCCTAAGGATCAGGAGAAGAACAATAACTCTTTCAACTCAGAATATATCAAGGTTTTAAAAAATTGAAAACTCAGAATATCAACCTCTGAATAACTCTGAATAATATTTAATTTACTAGACCAGATAAGTATATCAGAATATTATTTCCAAATAAATAGTGAAAACTAATCGAAATAAATTTATTCAGTGATAAATCTGAATCTATAATTCATAACGTTGATTCAGTTTATGAAGAAGTATAAATCAAAGTTTAAAAATCCTATACGAAAATCGCATTTTGAAATTAGAGGCGAGAAACGATTAGTATTTTATGATTACCGGTGGACCAAGCAACGTGAACCAAACGAAGTAGTGGTTCGAAAGGTTGGAAAACTATATATTTTTCTCAAAAAAAGATGACAAATGCAAGCATTTGAATGTATTTGATATTCTTCTTCGGCTACCTCCTCCCGTTGCTTCTTCCTCTCCTCTCTTAAGTTTTGCTCTCTTGCGGTTTTGGTGGCGTTTGGTTTCGCACCTTCTTCCGATTTATAAGCAACTATATGTGGGCTTTTATTGGGCTTTATGTTCTTTTATATTTTGTTTACTTTTTGCAAACAAAAAAAAACTCACATTAATTTGATTGGTTCCTAATATTTTTTTTTCGAGTTCATAATATCTTTTCTTTTCTTTTTATGCCAAAAATCAGTTCAACTACTTTTATGATTGTACTAAAGAAATGCTATTTTATTACTTTTAAAAATTGCAATTTTATAATTTAGTTGTAAAATTGACTACAAAACAGATTAATTTGGTTTTTTTTCTCATCAATAAAGCACCGTTTTTGTTTTTACTTTTGGTTTATAAATATTACAAGTTAGAGTCTGTAATCATTGACAAAAATTAAATAAATATCACAAGTTTATATTTTAGGCGTTATACTGACTAGATATAA
>OVBX01007594.1:0-10690 GCA_900406325.1 Erucastrum elatum
GAAACGATTCTTGACTGTTTGTCATGCGTGCCAGGTCATAAAATTCTGGGAAGGGGAAATCATTGATGGAAAGAACTATACTTTTTACACAGGAAAATGGGAAAGTAAATGTTGTTTGTTGATTCTTGACTGTTTCTTAAAAAACATACCATAGCCACAAGCCTTTGGAAAGTAAGTATGTTGCTGCTATTCAACAGCAGCCAACGCAGCAGTGGCTTCTTTACCTAGTACCGCCATGTTAGCTTTAAGCTATTGCATCTTGGCTTCCGAGTACACATCACAAAGGGTGATACTTGGTGACGAAGCTCCGTCTGCGTCTCCACTCTGCATGAAAGAATCTGCAAAGCAACAACAACGAAGAGAACAAGCATCAAAATAATGTTAATAAAATCAAAAATGTCGGCCATTACTAAATAATCAATGAATATATTTTTTTTCTTAATCTTACTATGATCAAGAACGGTTATGTGTATCACATAGCCTCGCAACCGGATGATTCTCAATCAAATTAAACTTCCAATCCCCACCTTTCTGTAACTGATACGAATCAAAAACTCAAAGCTTTTTACAAAGACTGGAAAACCATTTGAGGTTGTAATCCTCATCAAATCTCGCCGGAGAACTAGCCAAGGAACTCGGCAACGTCGTCAAATCTCACCAAAAAGAACTCACCAGCGTCGTTGAATCTCGCTGGAGTACTCGTCGGAATCGGCCAATCTCGTCGATTTGATCATCTGATAAACGGATCTGAGATCTGAAGATATCGTAGAAAAATATTTTCAGGTTTAATTAGTTAGGGATACAATAGTATTTTGCCTATTAAAATTTTAGTGGTAAAGTTGGTTAGTGTAAAATTAAAAAGTGGTACCATAAAAATGGTATTTTTGACAATTTCCCATACATTAAACCTTATAAATTTTATTACTTATATGTTTTTGAAATTGTATAAAACCCATTCACAATATTTTCCCCATAGATCAATGAAAATTAAAAACGTTCAATCTTATATATTTTCCTCTTTTGAAAATTTTATTTCACGAATTACAAAACAAATCTTGAACAAAAATCTAAGAGTGATATAAATAGAAATATATATATATATATATATATATATATATTTCACTTACTGAAATAAAGACATGATATAAAACAATTTAACAGTAAGAAATTAATGAAATATTCTAAAAGTTTTACAGTGTAAAAATAAAAATAAAACATAGTACTAAAACAATCTACACAATCGTATTAAAAAGGTAATTTAGTGCATCAAGACTAATAAAAGAGGCAATAACAAAAATAATGATTTATGCATAATATATACCCAAAAGTTTCAAAACAAATTCAAAAATAAATATAAAAGAAAATATTTTATATATAATATTTTAATTTATAAATCATATATCTCGTCCGTATGGCGGACCGACCCTAGTTGTTTATAGAAAGAGGCTAAACAAATTTAAGCAATATCACACATCTAAGAGCATCTACAATTTCATTTCATAATTTACTGCAAAATAGAGTGGGAAATAGAGTAATGAAGAAACAAAAATGTAATTACTTTAAGGGTGAATTTGTGTAATAGCCAAATTAAAAAAAAAAATTAAGAATATGACAATGAGTTGACATTATTAGATCTCCTAGCTTTTTTTCCATTTTCTTCCGGTTTTGTCCATTTATGAAGCAAGTTAACGGTAAAATTATTGTTGTGGTGTTTATGATATCAACGTGGTGACTATAGTGTTATTTTATAAATAGAATAAAATATTCTATAAATGATATAGTTCACATTAATGAAACCATAAAACTATTTAAAAATATTATACTATATATGTCTACAGTTAACAAATAGCATAAACAAACATAATTTTTTTGACAGGCAATTCAGCAATGTACTACTTGATTACTAACCTCAAAAAAAATATATATCTTATTCAAATAACAAAATATGCAAATAGAATAGTAAAGAACGAACATATGCCAAAATTTAAACGTTCTATTTCATATGAAATAACATCAAAATAGTATAAAACACCAATTTCATCTCAACCTCTAAAATATAGAT
The DNA here is from genome assembly GCA_900406325.1 of Erucastrum elatum. NCBI lineage: Eukaryota > Viridiplantae > Streptophyta > Magnoliopsida > Brassicales > Brassicaceae > Erucastrum > Erucastrum elatum. Next base: position 2,063 of record OVBX01007594.1, read on the forward strand.
ACTAAGCCTTATCTCAATTCTATCCAAACTCCTAAAAACTAAACTCTAAATCCTAATCAGTGAACCCAAACCTGAAAATAAACCATTAATCCAAATATAAACTATAAACCGAAATAAAATAGAACACTAAACCCTAAATTGTAATCAATAAACCATATTTCAAATGTAAACCCTAAAAAATAATATAAACCTTAACCTAAATTTCAAAATATTGACATAATACATAATATGAAGCATTGTCGAAATGGAATAGTAATGAAATAATATAGTACATATTAGTATTCAAAATGTCTATGATTACGCGCAAGGAGGTAATGCTTACTCTAAAGTCAACCCAAACCTTCTATAAACTAAACCCTAAACATTGATCACTAAACCCTAAAAATATATATAAATCCTAACCCAAATGACAAAATATGTACATAATACATAATATGAAACATTATGGAATAGAATAGTAAACAAATGATATAATATAATACATATTGTTCAAATAGCATAGAATAACCAAGAATTTATAGGAAGCGACGCCTTGACTGTAACACAATCTGATATGTAGATTTCAGAAGAAAGTGATAACTTATATCAATGAGTTGGTAGTTTTCAAAGGAAAATGGTTTATAAATAAAAGAAATGATGATGATATATATGATAGATAGAAATCCAACTGACTGATATTTTTTAACAAAAAAAATAGTTGTGAATTAGAAGAAGCGATGGTGATAGGTAAGTAAAGAAGAAGAAGAAATTTGTGTAGGTATTAACCGGAAATGATGATATATATGATAGATAGAAATCCAACTGACTGATATTTTTTAACAAAAAAAATAGTTGTGAATTAGAAGAAGCGATGGTGATAGGTAAGTAAAGAAGAAGAAGAAATTTGTGTAGGTATTAACCGGAAATGATGATATATATGATAGATAGAAATCCAACTGACTGATATTTTTTAACAAAAAAAATAGTTGTGAATTAGAAGAAGCGATGGTGATAGGTAAGTAAAGAAGAAGAAGAAATTTGTGTAGGTATTAACCGGAAATGATGATATATATGATAGATAGAAATCCAACTGACTGATATTTTTTAACAAAAAAAATAGTTGTGAATTAGAAGAAGCGATGGTGATAGGTAAGTAAAGAAGAAGAAGTTTGTGTAGGTATTAACCGGAAAAGATGGGTAATATAGCATATATTATAGAAATAATTGATGGCATTTTTTTTAGCTAGATACCTAATTACATTTTGTTTCGTAGCTACTGAAGCCAATTTCCCTTACTTTAAATATAGAGCAATAAGATTTTTGTTTCTTCATCACTCTATTTCTTATTCCATTTTGCAGTAAATTATGGATTGAGATCGAAGATGCTCTGACATATGTGACTGTGCTTAACCTTTAATTATTGCAATCCAAGCATCGTTTAATCAAACTGGGAAATGGGGAATAATCTTTGAAGTCAAATATTGGGTTACCGAGAAAGGTTTTCGCACGATTCCTCGAAGTTTTACAAGCGGACAGAGACCTCTCTTGCTTTGTTGTCTCGTCGTTTGTCCTTTTGATGTGTTTGTCAAAGAACCCCGTTACTAAACTGAACATGTAAAACTCGTCAGTCCTAGCCTTATTTCCCCTAAATTCAGAAGAAGAAAACTGGCATATGATATGTGACTCACAAATTACATAAAGCATGAAGTAACATGTGTTATAGGTTTAAAAATTCAGAAAACTTAATAGCACAGAATGAACCCGTTCATTTGGGTTTTTAAACGAATTATGTCATAGAAGCAAAATGTATATTATAAACATATAGGACTACATTAACTATGAATTTGTTTCTCGAGTTGAGTCAAATCGTTATTTTTTTTTTACTTTTATGAAATTATGATCTGTAATAACTACTAATTACCCATCATTCCATCAGAACCCCTATAGTCCGCCTAAAAAAACACATGCTAAAAAGCTTTGTCTAACTACCACAAAAGTTCCAAGGGTACTTTCGTCACTATAAGACCTTAAATTTACACACTGCTCTATACATAGACGAAACACATCACAACCATACCATACAACGAGTTCCAAAAAAAAAGAAAAAGAACACAATGGATAGAGCCTCTCTTCCTCTCGCCGCCTCCTTCCTCCTCCTTCTAATCTCTTCCTCCTTCGCTGCTGACACCGGCCGTCTCTTTCTCACCGTCGTCAACCACTGTCCCTTCACTGTCTGGCCAGCCATTCAGCCCAACGCCGGCCACCCCGTCCTCGAGAAAGGTGGCTTCGCTCTCCCAACCAACACCCACCGCTCCTTCTCCGCGCCAACCTCCCACTGGTCCGGTCGCATCTGGGGCCGAACAGGCTGCTCCAACCACAACGGCAGATTCTCCTGCGCCACCGGAGACTGCGGAAACCGTCTCGAGTGCAACGGTCTCGGCGGCGAGACTCCGGCTTCTCTCGCTCAGTTCGACCTCCACCACGGCGGACACCAAGACTTATCCTCCTACGGCGTCTCTCTAGTCGACGGTTTCAACGTTCCGATGACCGTGACTCCTCACGAAGGACGTGGAGTTTGTCCCGTCGTCGGCTGTCGCGAAGACCTCTTGAGAACGTGTCCGGCTCATCTTCAGCTCCGGTCGGGACACGGTGGACACGTGGTGGCGTGTAAGAGTGGGTGTGAGGCGTTCCGTACGGACGAGTTGTGTTGTAGGAATCATTACAATAGTCCCCAGACGTGTCGTGCTTCGACCCACTCTCTGTTCTTTAAGCACGCGTGCCCTTCGACTATGACTTTTGCTCATGATAGTCCTTCGCTTATGCATGACTGCTCTTCTCCTAGAGAGCTCAAAGTCATCTTCTGCCACTAGTGTGTTTCTCTCTTTGTTCGGCTTGTTCCTATGGTTGTAATAGCGATGTCGCACCGATCTCATATCTGTCTTTCTGGTTTTTGATTGGTTTAGTTTGCGATTTCCCGGTTCAGTTATGTGGTTTTTTCAAAAAGTGTAGTAGTCCAACTATGAAATTATGAAATAATCTTTTAAATTGCCTTTGTTTAGAGCTCTTTTTATCTTGATGAAAACCTAAACTTCGATTGAATTATAAAACCGTGATAGTTTAGCATGATTTGTTAATATTGATATTCAGTACTTTTTACTCATTATAAATGGGCATTGTTTTATTCGAAGCATGCAGGCTATCACAGTGTCTTGTTCTTTCACCTTTTATTTGTGCGTTGTCGGTAAAGATATGTTCTGTCACGAGTTTTCACGTATTTTAAAACATTTATTAATGTGGAAAACTACTCATCAGCTATCACGGTTGTAAATATTTTACCGAGATTTCAAAATTTGGATTCTCCAGTAGCTATTTTGTACTCGGTGAAAAAAAATTATTGTTGTACATCATAATTCATGACTCTGCTTTAGTCATGAGCCAGACTCGATGCCAAAAAGCTGCATTGGCACGTGAAAGATTCTTTCCTATGTATTTCTTTCCCGTTGTGAAAATGTGGGTATGAGCAAGATTTACAAACCATTTTGAGATAATTCCAAAATGAAGAATGTCCCTACCTTAAATGGTTAATAAACGTAAAACTGCATCTGTGAATGTGTAAAGAAGAATGACGCTACTAGATTCAAGTTCAAACTTCAAATGCTTAATTTTGAGAACTGTGTCATTAACTTTTTTTTTTTGGCACTGTACCTCACTCTAACTAAACGCAAAGACAAACACTTATATTCAAATTACATACACTGATATTAGTCCATGTCCTAATTTTTTTTAAAAGTATTTGCTCATTATCACTTGTTCATCATACATTAGAAATATTATCCCAGGTTTAGAAAACCTCCTCAAGAAGAAATCTATGTAGCATCTTAGCACTAAAAGAAAAAAAATGAAACAAAAATAGGCAAAATGTATTGTAGTTTCTTAAATAACATGGGTTGATCACAAGCTTTCTAGATGATTTTGGTGGACTTTCTGGTGGGCAATGTCCAGATTTCCGAAACGGTCATTAGACACTAGTCTGGCGGACAATGCCCTGGTCATAAAAAAATGACACACTTTTGTATACTGCTCAACAGAAACTCACATGTCACATGTTAGACACGTGTATATTGACACTGGTTCCCATCAAGATGGGCTTAATTTCTATTATATATGTAAATCCTTGGGCCTCGTTGTATAAACATCTGATATCATCGTATTTGAGCCCATTTGGGAAATATCAATGATATGTGGCCGACAGTAGAAAAATGTGGGTCGTTGGCATTTGGCAACTTAATTAGTGACTATCATATCATACTTAGTGGGGGTTGTCACGTTAACGGCCATCGTCACACGCATTATAGCCATCGTGAACTTTGATTACGGCACCACATTTAGAAAATGAAATATATTTATAAAGTTCTTCTGTCTTTTAATTGTGTCTGCGCGTGTTCTAACTTTACTCTACAGATGCTAATATGTACTCGTAAATATAAGTTTCTTATGTATGCAACTATGCATGACAAATCAATTTGTTCGATGAAATGAGAGCCAAAGCATCGGCATGATCAGGTGTGTACGTACAATGGTGTGCAAGAAATTAATGTTAAAGATTATAATCTTTAGAATATATGATTCACTAACAAAAAAAAATCAGAAATTTCCGTAGATTATTCAATTAAGGAAAGAAGATTATACAACAGTTAGCTTTAACTAACTACATGCACTAACCAAATTTCGAATTGGGGTGGGGGGGGATTCGCTACTTCCACTTGACCCTTCCTCCTTCTCAAGGAACAAAAAAAATGTCTTAAGTAGGTTTCAATATATTCAGGACAAAGCATAATACAAGTGGAAATGTAGAGGAAATCCACTTTCTGTATAGAGTAAAGAGTTTGGAATTTCTGAATTCTCTATTCAATAACATCAGCTACATATAATATTATTAGTTATTGTATACTATGCCAGTTAGTGTTTCAAGAAAAAGTATACTATGCCAGTTTTCTGTTTTATTCAGTAAATAATTTAGGATATGAGTTGTGTCGAATAGGAATTAGTAAGGAGATGATCAAATGAATAATACGTAGACAACTAAACGTTGAAAAATGTCGGTGAACCGATCTGATGCCATCCAGCTTTGATGTTCTTACTCTTTATTGTAATCCACTAATCATTATTATTAAATAACGATATGTTAGGATGCATATCTCCTTGACGTAATTTTAGCTGCATGATATAAAGTTAGGCTTAGTTATCTAGTATAGTAGTATAATATATGTGACTAATACAAATAAATTAGCAGAGTAAACGTAGAGGATAATTGATCTACATTAATTTACTTTAATGGACAAAGAGAGATTTGGTTGGAGATTTGTGGGCGGCTAAGCTCATGTGCTAACATGCTCTACCTGCGGTTAATTTTCGCCGCTTATTCACTCAAAATGTCGATTTTAAATTACGCTGCTGACAGAGTCTAATTATTCTAGTTTATCCGTTGAAGATGGTCTCGATTCAAGAAGTTCGAACTAGAGAAGTGGCTGGAGTACTGTAAAGACTATACACATAAGCCAAAGAGTCACCACTTAAACGAGTGGCATAATCTAAGGGCTGCTACTTTTTTTTTTGGTAATCTAAGGGCTGCTACTTGTTAGGGAGTTTGGTTAGTATATGGTTAAGAGATGGTAACAGATATACACTAAATGCTAAACATCAAATTAAAGTGGTTAGAAAGAAAAACATGTAATTTGCATAGAGCGTGCAAATGCTCCTACTCCCTCTGTTTCTGAATAAGTGTCATTCTGACATTATTCACGCATATTAAGAAATCATTTAATTTTGCATGTTTTCCATATAAAAACATTATTATCCATACACTTACTCATATTCCAACCAATAGAAAAATAATCTGCAGAATAAAATCAATAAATTTTGCATCGAAAACCTAAAACAACACTTATTTTGCAACGAAAAATTTCTTCTATAATGACACTTATTAAGAAACGGAGCGAGTATTAATTTAAAAGTGCCTTGTAAACGTACTGTGAAAACATGTTAAGAAAAAAAGAACTTAGTGTGAATGTGAAATAACGGTACGGATTTGAATCTCAACTTGCTTTTTACGCCATTGACCATTTTTTCGGGCATTTATAGTTTTATCTTTTATGACTCACTTTCTGCTGTTTTCTTGAAGTTTGGTTTTATATTTTTAGTGCGACCATGTGTAAACGACGGATAGCTTACGTGCATATTAATTTCTCTTGTCGGCACATATAGTATTTACGTAAGATAACACGTGTTTAACAAAATGGACGTACATTGGTAAATTGGGAGAAAATTGTATTTCCATTTGCATATGTAGACACATGCGAAATTTATAGACAATACTTACGAATGTTATACTCGTAGTAAAATTATTACACACGCGTATACGTGTTATATTCGAATTCATGCGAATATAATATGTAAAAATATTTTATGTTTACTACAGAAAAAGTTGTTTGATACTCCATTACCAAAACCAAAACATAACTATACTAAGTAATAAAACGAAGGAACCGAAACATAATCCAGTTTTCTGAACCCAAGCATCAGGATTTCGGTGTTTTCCTCATGTTTGCATGGGAACTACCGAGAAATCAAAGTCATGACATGTTACATTTATATAGGATACATGTTACATTTTACATTTTAGGCGACCGATCATTTTTCAGCAGTTCTGTCCTTGCCTCTTTAGTAGTAGATAGAGCCATGGTCTACTTTATATCTTTCCAGTTATTCTTGAAGTTTGATCCAGTTTCAGAGTAGTAAAGATATTCTTTTATATTGTTAAATCAACAGACAAAATATTTGTACGTACATTCTGTTTTACGTACGATCATTAGATCCAATCACATTTTCTGCAATTTATTTATCACCAAAATAATTTTCTTATTATGAGTTTCTTGGTAATTTTATGCAAAACTACCTTAAAATATTATTTGCATAAAATTACCAAGAAACTCATAATAAGAAAATTATTTTGACAATTGAGATAGTTTATAAAATGTTTGATTACTTTCTAATAAATATTTGTAAAAATTATTTTTTACAGCATGTCACAATTTTATAAAAATGTCTGATTACTTTCTAATCAATATTTAAGTGTTTCTTCTAAAAAGTCCCTATAGTTATGTTATCCAAACCAAAATATCATTTAGTACAATCATTATTTTTGTGCACCATCATTAATATTATCTACCATAGCTATTTCTTACCTTATCGTTTTAAAACCACTAATTCTTGCACAACTTAAGATTTGATCATCTAGCTGATCTTTTAAATCCAGAGGGACATGCTTGCACAGGTTGCATCCACAATTCAGATTATCGTATTCTAATATATAAGACTTCAAATCCTCATTAGATACGAGAACAAATAAATTTACTTTTTGTTGAAAACGTGATTTAAGACCGCTTTATGTCAAATACTATAATATATGGTTCCTGATTATTTTTTTCGAGCCGTATAGGTACAAAATATTAATTAAAAATAATATATGGCCACTATCTGTTCAAATGAAATTTAGTCGATTAAAAATATAAAGTTTGAGTTCTCATTACATAATGATCCATTAATTTTCTCACGTGGAACCCACTTGGTGTACTTCCACGTTCCCTAAGAGAGCACTGACCCACTCATCAAATCAACACGTCTTTATAAGCCCTTCATCGTCACACACCTCTCTCTCAGTTATTCCATATTCTTCTAATTACTTTTTCTTACCAAACAACAACGAACTAGATCCCAAACCTAAGCTTTTCTTTCCGTAAGAGTTTGTGTTAACTTTCTCTCCGTATAGAATGCCAATGACCGAGAGAGGCCGAGCCATGTGGCGCAAGTGCCTAGCCTCAGCGTTCCGCACAGCTCTAGCTTGCACAATCGTTGGTGCAGCTACACTCTACGGACCCCAATGGATCCTCCGTTATGTAGCATTCCCAGCGTTTTCTTACGTCACGGTCATTCTCATCATCACCGACGCCACGCTTGGCGACACACTACGTGGCTGCTGGCTAGCGCTTTACGCCACATGTCAGAGCGTTGCACCAGCTATCATTACTCTAAGGCTTATAGGACCAGCTCGGCTCACGGCAGGAACTACTGCTCTAGCCGCGGCTTTAGCAGCGTTCGTGGTGGTGCTACCAAATGGTTCAACACACTTGGTGGCTAAGCGGATCGCGCTAGGCCAGATTGTTCTTATTTATGTTATTGGTTATATTAATGGAGCAGAGACTGAGCCAGTCATGCACCCACTTAGAGTCGCTGCTAGCACCGCACTTGGCGTTATAGCTTGCGTTCTTGCTCTTCTCATTCCACTACCTCGTTTGGCTACTTGCGAGGTACCATCTCTTTCTCAATACATATACATCGGCTTTACGTATAAATGCATATATTTATCTTTAGACGTAGTCTCGATTGTTCCAAACAGTAATGATATGTTTGTGTTAATACAATAAAAATATAAAACAAAACGTAAAACCGTAACGGTCAGCAAATGTAAATAAAGAACCGAGATAGAAATGGAAACTTCAATATCGCATGAGTTAGAAGCATCGGATTTTGAAAAGACTTATTCTTGGGTTCACCCCCTAGGGTGAACCTTTAGGTTCACCAACCAATAGG
>OVBX01007595.1:0-10687 GCA_900406325.1 Erucastrum elatum
ATAAATTGTACAAGTTTATATAACAGTAATTTACCTTTTCTACATCTTAAACAAAAAAAAAGATTATTTAATAATATTTGTATATTTAAATTGTAAACAAAAAAGAGAATTATAAAATAGAATGTTTTCCTTTAGAACAAATCCTAACATAATAAAATTTTAACAATTTATTGAATAAAACAATTAATTATTAAATTAAAACATCAAACAAAACCCGTTGCAACGCAACGGGCTTATGTCTAGTATATATATATATCCTAGTTAAACTCTTTTTTGTTTGTCACAAATCCTAGTTAACCATAATATCATTTCCATTCAAATTATTTAGCAAAGATTTGTTAATGGTTTTACTTCACTAAGATCAATCATCTTAATATGTTCTTAGCTCACTCATGGAGAGGAGACTTCAACACTTCAAATTGTGAAATTTCTAGACAGGACCGGTCTTAGATGTAGCAACATGAACGAATGTCAAAATTTAAATGGTTAATTAAGTATAGATCATTCGGTTTACAAATTAACTAAAAATATATGTATTGGTCATTTTAATTATCAATGCGTAATTCTTTCAAACCCTATGAATCTCATGACCGACTTGGGGCTATTCCACCCGTTAGCCGTTACCCTTTCTCTTTTTTTTGTTATAGAATTACCTCACATAACGATAAGAATGTTGTACAAGCCGGTATTCTTCCAAGACCTAGATGAGGCTTCTGGTCAACAAACAAGCTAGCGACACGGTTTGAAACAGTTTTATCGATATCAGTTTCCTGAATCAAACCGGTGACAAAACCAAATCGGTTCACGATTAGCTCTGTACCGATTACCTGTTCGGCTCTAAGATGCTGCTTTGCGAACCTCTCGACCATAACTCGGGGCATCCTCGTCACAACGATCCTTTTCTTGCACGAGCTGAAAACATTCCACGTGTCCATGCTCAAATCATCCATGTAAAACTTGGGCAAGACGTCTCTAGCCACCAGCTCGATATCTGAGTCGCGGAGACCAGCCGTTGCTATAAAGATCATGATCTTGAGAGCGGCGTCTTTGTAGCTGAAAACTGTAAGGAGTGTGTTTACGGGCCAAAGAAACAGCAAAACGGCGAAACGGATCACACCAGATGCGTCAAAGGCAAGGAGCATGAAGTAAGAGAATGGATCATCGCTCTTTAAAACTGTTCCTTCAAACTCTGATACCACTGAGCAAGGCGACGTTGTTCTTGATGTCTCCTCCATCACCATTTCTTGGGAACTTGTTTGCATAGAGATCAAAATTTAGGTCAATAGTTAGGTTTTGGATATAAGACTTGCATGCACTTAATTGAGTTTTTATTTCATGCAATGACCTGCCATAGCACTTAGGTGTATACCGTGTATTTAACTTGTATATAGCATGCTCGCTAAGTAATGTTAATTTTATTTGTTTCTTGTTGGTTACGATACACACTTTTTTAAAGGGTCTTCGTATTTTAAAAATTTGGGGTTATGATACACTTTTTTTAATGAATGTTAAATTTGTATTCATCAAAAAAAAAAATATTTTTACATCAAGCGCAGCAAGAATTCAAGTTTTTTGCAGTACTACCATTCCTACATTAAGAGCTTATTTCTCTACTTCCAAACCAAAACCTCAGGAAACCCTCAAGCTTATGATACACATTTATATCATATAGTCAACCGATAATATTTATATGAAATGGTATATCTAAGTTGCAATGTTAATAACCAACTGTCAGTTCTTATTTTCTTATTTAACGACTTAACTAGATTTTGATCCATGCGTCCGCGCGGATGTATACTTCAGAAATATTTTGTTATTTGTTTTTCATGTTAAAAATATGGACTGAATAAAAAATACAAATCTGAAGAACCGAACCGATTTCAATTCGGAAGAGTAGTATTAAACCCAAACTGAAGTTGATTATATATCCAAATTATTCAAATTTTTGATATTTAGATAAATGAAACTGAATCCAATCCAAACCGAAGTATTCCGGATACCCAATTAGCACAAAATATTATATACTTACATACATTAATTATTTTTAGATTTAATGTATATAAAAACATTCAGAATATATATGATACTCTTAAGTTAGTTAAAAAAACTTTAAAATATATAAAAGTAGTCAAAAAAATATGTAAAATAGTTAAAGTAGACTTAAAGCACAAAAATACTTAAAATAATAATTATTTTTGTATCCAAATATTTAAACCAAACCAATCTATATGTTAATTGAGTTTAGGTATTCTTTATAGGTTTTGAAAAACTTCAAGTATATAATGACATTAAAATTTTGAAAATAATTTAAATGGTTATCCAAACTCAAACCGAACCCGCAAAGATCCGAATAGAATCAAACCGAAATTTAAAATATATGAATGCGGCTGAGATATTTGACTCTGGAAACCCAAAACTCAAACAAATTCGAAACGAACTTGAATGGATACCCGAAAATCTACCCTAGTCACTATTACACATCATATATGTCATTGTAAATTAAACGTATTAAATACATACCATCATATAAATAATCATATAGTATTTTATATGTACCATCATATGAATAATAATATATAATATTTTTAAAATTTAATGTGAAATAAAAACCCTAAATTTAAGTTGGTATATGAAATTGAGATTTTTATTGTATGTTTCTAATATATATAGAAAAAAGTTTTTTAATAATGGTTATTGAAACTATTTTAGTAAAAAATAAAATTTTGAATATGCATTTAAATCAATTTTTGATATAAATCAAAATTAAATTATAATTTTGATTTGAAATATGTATATAAATTTTAAATTTTAAGTTATGATTATTTTGACAAAAAAAATATTTTTAGGTAAATAGATTATTCTATTTTGTATATTTTATAGCTGGCCCAAATAGATAGTTTTTCATAATATAATGATTTTTTAAATTTTTTTATTAATAATATAAGCTCATTACATTTTTTTTCTTAATATACTACTATACATCATGTTTCCAAACAACATTACATTTTTATATTGTTTTTCATGTTTCCAAACAAACTTGATTTATTAAACTGATATCCATATTTCCAAACATTTTTTTTTAAAAAAATGATATTCATGTTTTAATAATATAGATAACATTAAACTGTTTTCATGTATATTAATTAGTTATTTAAAATTTAGATTTTAAAATTAAAATGAGTTTAAAAATCGATTTTGTAAGGATTTTCTTATAATTTTGTATTTAGGAAAGATAATAAATGCTAAAATGTAGGATTAGGTATTTATCAGTTGCATTAAATTGTAATTAATTTGTTATTTTATTTAGGATCTAATTAGGAAATAAGTCATTAAATTAGGAAAATACAAATGATATTAAAGGTTGGGTTTATTAATAGGATGATGAATCCGTTCGTTGTCAAGAAAAAAAAAGGTATGTCGAATATTGGTTTTAAATTTTATTGGCATTTATGATTAAATCAACACATTTCCAATTTATTTGATAGTGTATAGAAAAGGATATTCCATGAATTAGTCAACTGCAGATTTTTTTTATATATTTTAATTGATATCGTATTATTACTGTGATTGCTTAAATATAGGAACAGTTATTAAATATCATTGATTTTAGTATTATTTTTTGGATATACAGTTTTAGATTATGTGGATGGTAGCTATAGCTTTAGTATATCACTAAAACGTTATTTATAAACCGGAAATATTTTAAATCATAGGATACATGCATTGCGATACATAAAACTGTTCTCGGTTTGGTCTGGTAGTATTTTATAGAATTCAGGGATCAAATTCCATCACAGAGACAAAGCTTTCCGAATTGATTGATTTATTGGTGGCTATGTAAACAATATTTTTTGATGAATCACACTATCTGACTCTATGGATTTTCATAGTAGGAATAAAACGATAAGGCATCAAAATCCGTAACATATAGTTTATTTTTACTAACATGAAATCTTTAGAAGCAAAATCTTTAGAAACAAAGTAATCGTACATTACATTATGATTAAAAAATGTGAACAGTATTAAGCTTATGTATTTTAGTTGACCAGAGTTGGTTTGTTTTATATGTAAACATGCTGGTTACATGTTACGAATGAAAAATGAAATAATATTTGTAACTAAGTCCTACATAAACCGAGATTTGGTAATAAACGGTTTAATTTAATTAAGGCAATCGAATTTGGAAGGATTAGAAATGTGTTAAATGACAAAAAAAATTCAGTGGCATTCTCTTGTAATTATGCAGGAAAAATCTGGGTCAAATTTTATTTGGATTTCTCTTTTAATAGATTAGATTAGTCAACAAAACTTAGTATATATCCATTTACAAAAAAAAACATCTAGTATAAACCATTTAAACATTTTTACACCAAAACTTTTCATAATTAATTACACGAAAATTCTTTTCTTCTTTTTTCCTCAGTCCATGCTCCATTGACTTATTTAACATGAAAAAGAAATGCAATACATATATATATATATATATCATCGGTTTTTTTGTTGCATGTGAAATTAGTTTATGTTATCTAGCTGTCGGTTTCTTTAATTTCAAGTTAATATATGATCATATGCTTCAGAATCTTATACAACAGCTAGTTAGAGTAGTTTGGATTCTCAGTGGAAAGACCGTAGAGAATGAATAATGTTTTTATTTTTGCGTGTTGAAAATTATGTAGGCACTTGCTGGCGGTTTCTTGAATATTAAACTTATAAGACCAACATTATCGATGGGATTCAAATTTGAATCCTTAGGTTTAATTATTAGTATTTGTGATCTTAAGAGACAAGAGGAAGGACAATTGCAAATGTTTACATTATCGGTTGTTAATGTAAGTTCTGGCTTGTGAAAGAACAAACACAAACTTCACAATCCTTCAACCAAAAGCTCCAAATCGAAGTAATCCTCCATTCTCTCCACTAACCCTAATCTCCTCCATGGATCCGTAATAATCTGAGCAACCCTAATTTCCTCCAATCAGACTCCTCATCCTCATCGGATCCGTTCGGCGTTCACGACCCGACCCGAAAAATCCGTCTCCCCTCCGAATCCGTTATTCACCACCGGTGTTGCCACCAAAGACATCCACATCGATCCCCTAACCTCCCTCTCCATACGCATCTTCCTCCCCGAATCCGCCCTCTCCCCGCCGCCGCCGGCAAGTCTCGAACCATCAGCAGCCTCGCCGGATCGGATCTCCTCCTCAGAAGAAACATAATTTTTTTTGAGGAATCAATAACATCTAAATCTCAGCAGGCACAAATCAACAATGAATGAAGACGAAAGAGGAGAGAGGGAGACGAAAGAGGAGGGAGGGTTTATCGGCGAATGGCATTCTGCCAGCTGTAACTAAGGACCAACACAGAAACTTCTTAATTAAGGACATTTTGCTTTCGTTTCTTTAGAATTACAGTCTTTTTTATTTATTTCTAGGCCCAATATTACTTAGGACTTGGTCCTAGGACCACGATAATGTTGGTCTAATGAACACAAGCTTTCAGAATCTTCAACCATTTTAGGAGTGTTAAATATATGTTTACGTTTCTTTAAGGAAGCTAAGACGTGGTAAATATGTTCAGTTTAATTAAAGTTCTTTTTTCATTAGTCTAAATCTGCGAGGGAACCGTTAGTAGTGTAAATATTTTAATCCATTTGTTCAAAATGTTCTTAAATGCCTATCTCTAATTGTTATGTTTGCGAAATTTATTTTATTTATCAATATTTATAAACTGAGATCAATAATTGTATGCTTGTGTTTCTTATATAAGAACTTTTTTGCTTACACAGTTATAGCATAGTTTCCATATTTTGTTATGTTGCAATTTCGATTAGACTCGAGTGAGTTGAATAACATACAAGTGAGGGAGCAACTTGACTTCGTTGCTGGAGAGCATGACTGCATATATGTGTACAAAGTTGATAAACATGGGTTTGGTTAGCACTATAAACGCAATGTGACGGCATGCACATTCAATTTAGATTCGATACGCATGCAGCTCGTGAACTTGAGGAGTTTGATCAGTCTGATAACTCCGCGAACAACGCGCCAAACCTGTATTATAGAGTCTATTATGGTTGAGTACCATTGCTTCATTAGGTTATGGACACTATGGTTAATTTGTAAACATTATTAGATAAACAAAAATAATATTTTTTTCAGTTTTAACCTGAGCACGAACTGTTGATAACAAATGGATCATTTGGAACATACCACTAGATAACTAAAATTTATAATATTCTTTTATCAGTTCAGTTTGTCTCTCTATCCACTTATTTCAAGTTTAACATAACATGAAGTAAACATTTGGTTATTTTTATGTACACAATGATGCCGAGTCCTAGGCATTAAGAGAAACCTTTATCTCGCCTTCTGTACATAGGGAAGTATGCTCCTTCACAAAATGTCTGAGAGGGGGAGAGAATAAGGATTAGTCGTTAAGACTCATTGCCCTCAAGAACACAAAGGTAGCTCCTATGACTGGATATATTTTTACAACTCTTTTGCATCCCTATAAGCAAAGATGTTGATAAGCTTGCAAGTACGCAATTCACCACTTCGCTACCACTATTATAAATAATGTGGACTCAGGTTGCGCACCAGGTTGGATCACTGAAACCGTTAGTCGTGGAATATAAGTTGCAATCTTGCGGAAGAGAGGAGGCTGAGAAGAGGATAGCCTAGTGCAGAGCGTAATGGACACGCTCAAGCAATTGTACAACTTGGTGTAGCATCAAAGGCGGAGAAGAACTTTGTTTTGAATTTGCTTTTAATGTGCTTGACGATGGCTGAGGCGTTGATAAAACTGACTCCTGCTGTCTATTTGTAAGCTCCAAGAACTGAGCAAGCATGTCTCCGTCCAGAATCTTTGTCGCTTGGGACTGCAACACGGTGAAAACTTATGTTTCACACTACCAATAAAAGATATTTCGTGGCGCATCTAGAAAATCTAGAACTGCTTTTTGGTTCACTTTACCGGATTCGCTCGACCTCGGAACTCCTTGTGATCATTACCAAGAACAGGAGCAGTCAGAGGATGAACCACAAGCTTTGCTTGGACAGCCTCTAGAAGTTCATATTCCTCCCTACATTTTCATTCATTGCAAAAACTATTAAGCATTCCATGATATGCAGATACAGCTACGAAATACCATGAACTGACTGTGCCTTCAGTTTGATATTCAAGTCATACCTTGAAATAGGAGAAAAGACGAATATACTTCCCAGTAATGTGCCAGCTATGATAGTGTCATCAGTTGCTGCGTCAATACTTTTATTAATACCATAACTTTGCAGCACATCATCAGCTGGAAGTTTGTAAACGTTGCAACCCTGTTCACAATGTTAGGGGGAAGGTGAAACAGAGAGCAATTCAGATAGCAGACTTAACTTTTCAAGTTTAGGATTTTACCTTTTTGATAGCCATGGCAATTTCACCCATGTGATAAGCACAGTTTAGATTCAGGTTAGACTCCGGATTTGAATATTCTGGATCACCACGAGGTAGTTTCAGTTAGAAAATTCTTCTGAATCTTAACAAAGCATCTATTAAGAGTATTTTTACATCCCAAGTTTGTTCCATAGCACCTAGAAAAATCCTAAGAACAAGGCAGCGAAGTAAAGACTAACGAGATGAAACATCTGACCAGTTGGCAAATAAGCTAAATTCTAGTTCAAGAGAAGCTACAGTTGCATACTCCTACAACTGTGATACACCTTGGCTGATACAGCATGTAATATATGGACAGGGTGTATCATTCACACTAATAAAATATCTGCATCTATTGACAAAAAAAAATCTGCATCTACCATCTACAAGTTGACACAGCTACGGATATTGATTCCATGCCCAACAAGAAAAAAGGCCAAGTGTTTCGTACCAAAGTCTGAATGATCTTTGCAAGACAGGATAGCTATACTCCCCTTGCGATCAGATACAGCAACCGAATTGGCATCCATTAGAAAGCAATCAGCAACTAATCGCTGCGCTGGATCACAATATATTTGGTGAAGTTTCTTCACATCCTTCAGATAACATGGAAGAAAGAAAGAATATCAAATCTTGACAGCCAAAGTTTAAGTAGGAGGACATATTAGAAAGGGACAACAGAAGGTAACGTTTATTAGTAGAGAGGGGCAACACAACAAACCTCATGATAAGAATAAAATAGAACACCATCACGGCAATCCCCAACGACAATTCTAGTGAAGTATGTGCGCAGAGATGTTATCATGAAACGAGTCCTTCCCACTGCAAACCTCTTCATTCTCTCAGGACTATCATTCGGAAAGCCACATACATAGAACTATAGTAGAGCAGCTTATTTGTTAGCGCATTAGAATGATAAACAATTAGCACAGAACTATAAATCATCAAAGTGAGGCTTACAGCATTGCCAGCAGACGCTAGGAAGAAATGATCAAGGTATGGACAGATCGCAAGAACCATTCCCGGCCAAGTGGTTGCACAGGCCAATCTTAAATGCCAAGTTTCAGATTCATCAAGTTTGATTCCATCATAGCTGTTATCATCTGGACTGCTGCAGAGACTACTGCTCGATAGTTGCTCCGTTGTGCATCCCACAACATCACGAAAAGGTGATGTACGTTGGGAAGATGAACCAGCCTTTGAGCAGATTGTCATTGAGCCACTATCAGAGTTGTGAGTGTGTTCTAAGTAGAGAATGATTAATCGTCCCCTTGTACTGTAAAACAGGCGTTATAAACACACAATCAGCAAAAGGTTCTTCTTACTTCTGTAATCACTTAAGAATCAGATTTCAAACCTTTCAGCTTCACCACTGGGTAGTATAGCAGGACCATAAGACAAACTCGTCCCAACCACAAGAACCTGCTCATTTCCCACGCGTACAAGCTCCATTGACTTTCCAGTTTCTCCAGGTTTGAGCTTGTAGGACGATAACACCGACCCACTGAGCGGGTCCACGCAGCATATATCAGACGTACACGCATCATACAGATCAGTTCTCATCACAATCAATAGTTTGCTTTCACTATGGTAGATAACCTTTCGCGGAGTGCCTCCAATGTGAAACTTTTGCGCATTAAGACGTTTGCTGTGCACCATCTCCACCTATAAAACAAGCAAATACATCAAGCAACCATAGACTGCCTATCACTCTATCGTGTATAATCTACTAAACTATAGAAAAATAACTATTTCTTTGTTCGTTTATAATTATTTTTCAAGCTAACTATTTCAGAACATTAAACATTGATTGACAGGATTAGGCAGGTCAGTAAAAAACTGGAACCAATATTTGTAAAGCAGAATATATTCACCAGATGTAAACAGTTCTCTGCAACAAAAAGAATTCCTTGAGGGCATTCAGACGAGCATACAGGAGTTGCATGAGTAGAAGGTTGGAATGAGATGGAAGTGTAGGAAAGGCTTTGCCGAGCTGTTTGTAACAACCATGGCCTGTCACTAAGAGCTATGATGTCTGAATCTAGTGAATCACTGAGCGGAACCAGAAAAACAGGTGTGATGCCGATACGCCGGGTGGCAATTAACAGAAGGTCGATGGGTAAATTGTTTCTTTCACTCCCAACAGTATCAATCTCTTCTTTATGTGGAAAGGGAGACCACTCAAAACGTAGCAACATTCCATTTCTTAACCCAGAAAGGACATAAATGTGATCAACCAACACGAGTCTTACATCTTGAGGAATACATCCACTAATAGGAGTTCCCATTGTATTTGTTAGCGATACCATCCCGGAAGCAAGGACTCGAACACCACCACCATCTTCTGAGAAGGAGACGACCTCAACAGAAGGCTTATGTGTGCCAAGCAGAAACGTATAGCCTCGCTCCATACCAGAAGGAATCGCAGCTTTACTACAACTATTATCCAGGGGTCTCTTTTCTCCAATATGTTTTTGGGGAATTGAGATGCAGGAAACTTCATACTGCAATGTTACTCGTTGAATCTCATAGATTTCACAGCATTGAGATGATACTGACTTGACCCCGAGAATAGACAGGAAACAAGGGTTAGACGTAGACACAACTATAAGATTTTCACCAACTGCCCCCAAGCTGATACTGACGTTTTCAGGAAACCAAGAGGAGAAAAATGGTGAAGAAACCGGAATGCCATCAGCATGAGCATCCACGGTGGGCATGCACAGCCTTATTGCATCTCGGTGAATCTGAACGAACAAACCATCGGCAACGAGACCACATGCCAAGGTGCAAACATCAGGCTGAAAACCAACTGAATCAGTGACATCTTTAAAACTTAACCCAACTGATAAAACCCTGGTCTCTTCAACAAAGGACAGAACAAGAAACGAATGGTACACATCAGTAAGCTTCATTTTAACAGTCCAAGTACCAGTGATTCCTTGATAAACAGGTGCGGTTTTTAAAAGTTTTTCTACACTAATCCCACTACGGATAATTCTTAAAGAGCCTTCAGGGGTAACACCACAGCAGGCAAAGATTTGGTCTCGTTTCTCATTCTGATCATCCACAACTGAGAAATCCAAGATCGGAGCTATGTTTTGAATAGAACTTATCCAATGTAGCTTCTCGGTTCCCACTTTGAAAACCGTTCCATCAGCCATTTCGGAGAACGTAGCCAGGAATCCACCTTCCACACACAACATTTCCTTGCATGGTAGACCTTTGTATAAACACTCTGATATATTAACTTTAACCCCAT
>OVBX01007597.1:0-10687 GCA_900406325.1 Erucastrum elatum
AACCTGAGGATTTCCATTTGAGAATTTTACCAACTCAAGTGACAATGTCTTGTAAAGCTCGGGTGACAGACCGCTCTGAAATGTACCAGGGTCCAGAAGACGTAGAGAGTTAGAAAAATCCAATGGCTTGACTTCATAGACATGATGGGTTTTGCATAGTACAAAAACATGTCTGTTCCTAGACGTTATGATTATTCTACTTTTTGGACCAAGATAGCTAAGCATCCCCACAAAGGTTTCAACATCCCTGAAATCATTCACATTGTCCAGAACTACGAGAGCATTTTTACGCTGAAGCCTGCTCTTCAAGAAGCTTGTTTTAAAGTTTGTAGTACGTACTACATCTGGCTCTACCTCTAAAAGTTTAGACAGAAGTTCCTCCCGTACAGCATCATACCCTTTTAGCTCGACTTCTTTATGAAAGTCCTTTAGGAAGACACAAGTCTCATAATGGACAGAGATTCTATGGAAGATCTCTTCAGCAATGGCTGTTTTTCCTATACCAACCGTACCCCATATACCTATGCGACGAACATCCGGGGATTCAACGCATAGCAGTGACAAGATCTCCTTTATCTGCATATTTATACCTATCATATTATTCTTATTGTTGGAACGTACCACCTTCAAAGCATCTCTGACAATCTCATTTATAAGTTCAGACTCGGACCTGCCATATAAATGAAGTATTAGAGTATATGAGTCAATAATCTTAAAGAAAAAGACAAGGATGAAATATCAAAGTTATACAATCTGAATGATTATCTATGTTGCACCGAGACGGATACTGAATATAATCCAGGACGGAGTGGAAGATTAAAAACATCAAAACTTAAGTGTATGGATACGGACACAGCATATATCAATATAGAAGTGTCTATAAATTTAAAACATAGAAAGTCACACTGTAAATCTCAACATAAACTAGAGCAAAGAACATATAACTGCAACCACAAAATTTAAATAACAATATATATATTTCATAACAGAGCAAAGAACAAATAACCGCAACCATTAAATTTAAAAACAGAGCAAAGAACATATAGCCACAATCAGTGATTATAGTCTTGTGAAGAGCCATTAGATGGTGCACTGAATACTTTCATGAAGAAAACGTTTAACACTAACAGGAGGAATCACTAATTCGAAGGCTTTCAACAATTATAACCTAAGAATCACGTACTTATCTGTCAATATGTAGCCATGCATCTGAGATATTTCCTCCAAAGCAGCCTGCCACCGTTTTGGCTCATTTTGGAGAAAAAATCTCTCGTAACACTTGCTATTAGTGATCAAATCAGATGGTGATATCCCATACAAAATCGGATAAACCACTCGAGGCTTTTTACTTTGTTGTTCAACAATGTTTACCAGGTTGGAAGGGAGGTATGTGCTGGTTAAGAATATGATCAAAACCCTACATTCCGGCACTGCGGCCACTTCATCAGTGTCTTCACCGACAGAAACCCCTCTCCGGCAGAGGGCAGCACGAAGATGGCTAACGAAATCATCGTTGCTTATGCAACCTCTCATGTATCTGATCACGACATCATATTCCCTAATGGCGGATGTGCTTACTTCAGTGTCTTTCTTTGGGGACACTTTTTCAACGAATGAGTCTAGAGGCACAGAGAAAGAGTTGTTTAGGTCTGAAACAGAGTTAGGAACCCCGGTGAGTCGCCGGACGACCTTAACAAAAGCATCATTGCTTATGTCACCTCTCCTGTATATGACTATGACTTCATAATCCGTAGGGGCGGATGATGCAACAGGTGGCCCAAAGGCGGGAATGTATTGTAGTTCGGAAACAGGGTTGTTAACCCCGGTGAGTCGGTGGACGACGCTCCTGAAATCAGTCAAGGTGGTGTGTACGACCTTGGGGGAGACATTGTAGACAACCACGGGGTCTCGATGAGTTAACTTGGGAGGTTTGTTAATCATGTAGGAGTCTTTGTTAATGCTGAGAGGTGAAGGACGATGACCACGGATCTTAAGCTCGCGTCTTCTCTGCTTCTGTTGATTGGAAGGATTACCGCGGGGTGAAGATGATTCTGTAACTCCGTGTTTGCTCATGTCGTCTACCTTACAATCGGCATAAGCTGCATAATCCAAATTGATTTACCAAATGCGGTTGCACACAATGAAACTAAAAAAAAGTTTAAATTTTTTTTGCAAGTAGTCTCTAAATTCTTAAAATCATTATATTATTAGCATATTTTTCCATACATAAAACATTTATAACTCTTTTGAAATTAATATTTTTTTTTTTATTCTTCAAATAAAACATAATTTTTGTTCCCGCTAACTTCTTTCTCGGTCTACGAATCTAAAGAGTTTACTCACATTCTCCTCCTCCTGGAGGTTCTCTACACACAAACGCTCTACTTATGGCCTCCACAACTCCTCCTTGTGTAACTTTAGCACCTAATCGGAACATCCTGCTCTTGGTCCAGCTCGAATTTTCTGTGAAAGTGACGTCGCCGCTGACTACTCCAACCCCGTCTTTAAGCGTCACGCTCAGGTCTCCGACGAGCGGTGGTGGTTTCCCTTCCCGTGGTCGGAGAATATTCCTGTTAAAGTCCTCCGCCGTGAAGCTTTCTTCGGTGGTGATATCAGCGTTCAGCGCTACTATCTCGAGCCGCAAGTCAAAGGTGGTGACTCGAGCGTTTGTGGCGGCATCGACGAGCTCGATCGCTATTGGAGTACCGTCCTCCGCCTCGATCCTGGAAAACGTAAGTATGGTGGGTGGCGGTGAGTTTAGAAACCGCAGCTTCCATGCCCGTGGCTGAAGCATTTCTTGAGCACAATGGAACTTTTTCTCAAATCTTCGAGGCAGCTCTGACCTCTTCTAATCTGGGCGTTGCCAGTTAACTCTTTCTTATTTGGAGATTGGATGAATGTTGCTTGACGATAAAGTTTTACCCCCAAAAATGGTTTTCTCACCGAACGATTTGAGATTTTGACAAGATATATCAAATATGACTTTTCTGCATAGGTTCACGCAAATCTCCAAAAGTTATTTCTACCACAAAATTTGGAGATTTTTTTCTTATGTTGGGGTTGGGGGTTGGTGTGGAACACTCAAATTCAACTCGGCTTATTAGAAAAATAGTTTTTCTCACTGAACGATTTGAGAAAATGTCAAATTAACGCTTTAATAGTAGCGACTTTTTTTTGTTTTTTTTTGTCAACATAGTAGCGACTAATAGCGACTCGACTAATATTGTACTGTTGTTTTATATTTATGATGGAGTTCTTATATATTTTTAATAATTCAATATATTGGGACGATATTTAGTAAGATTATAACTAAAACCATATATAACTTATGTAAAACATATGTTATATACACCAAATAATATAATGAAAATAATTTCTAAACTATACTTCTAAAATTAATTTAATGTATATAAAATCAATCATTTTCTTATTTTTTTAATATATTTTAAACAATAAATTAAATTATACTTTTTAATTTAATAATTTTATAGATTGACAAAATACTATAATTTTAAAAATTGATAAAACATTACAATTGTATAAATTTATAAAATATTATAATTTTAACATTGTTAGTTTATAGAATTTTGACTGTATATCAAAAATACTAAATAGTTGACTTGTCCTTACCCAAGAAATGGCAACATAAACCTGTTTGCAACAAATAGTTCTTAGACTATGAACTATAGTTTCAAGATTTAACCGCCTCCAATTCATCTTTTAATATTTCATGTCTTATTTATTTTTTTTCAATTCATCATTCAACACTCATTCAACTTTTACACACTACTGTTGAATAAAATTAAACACTCTATTTTATCAATTAACAATTATTTTTTTTATATTCAAATTAAATAAATCTAGTCTCTATTTATAGAGAATTCCAAAATAGTAAATTTTTGTATAAGAAATAAAAATAATTAATTTCATATATAATGAGATTATTAGTTTTAACTAACTAAGAGGATAAGAAAATATCACAAAATCTTTTAAAAGTGACATGTGTCATTGATTTTTTTTATTCAACTAGTTGAATCTTTTCAACACCAATTAATCTACATCAACAAAATTCATTTTTCAACGTCTTCATTATAATGATTCAACTGTTGAATTTTTTATTGATTCAACTGTTGAATCTTTTATTCAACGCTCTCATTAAAGATAGTTTTAGAAACAAAAAGGACTAACGAGATAACCTTTGCTGCGGTGTAAAACAGGAGTTAGAAAAACTGAAAAAGAAATTCTTTGACCTAATAATATTAAATATTTTTTGGAGACACAAAATGACAAATTGTTTTACTGATTTTTAACTAGAATTGCTAATATTTTACAAAGATTTTTTTTTATGTCGGTTATTTTATTTTATCCCGGTTATCTCGATAATCTAAGACTTAGATATTAAAAACACAATTCCCTTAAATCTTAAATAGACAATTTTTAAGTTTAACACAAAAATAGATTCTGAAAAAAAAATTATATTTCTTAGTTCGTTGATATCCACACACAACATAACACTCAATAATTGGGTCCACTGTGGGGTCAGAGATCTTATTTCTACCACAATATTTGAAGATTGTTTTTTTCTTCTCATCGATCATTAATCAGACAAAACCAAAACTCTTTTTTGTTCTTCGTTGACTTCATGTAAGAGATGGAGAAACCAGGCAAGTTGCATCGAATCGTCTCTCCGATGGAGTCTCTTCCTGCTTCTTCTGCAGAGCTCGACGTGTTCCTCAGTTTCAGAGGCTTTGACACACGCAACAACTTCACCGGCCATCTCCAAAAGGCCCTCCGCCTTAGAGGAATAGACTCCTTCATCGACGACAAACTCCGCCGAGGAGACAACCTCACTGCTCTTTTTGACAGAATCGAGCATTCAAAGATTGCAATCATAGTCTTCTCCAAGAACTACTCGAATTCTGCGTGGTGCCTCCGAGAGCTTGTCAAGATCCTAGAGTGCAGGGGAAGGAACCAGCAGCTGGTGATACCGATCTTTTACAAAGTGGACAAGTCAGAGTTGAAGAATGTTCCAAAGAAGAGTTTCACTGAAGTTAAGGAGGAAGAGATTTCATCGTGGGAATCTGCACTGACCACAACATTCAACATCTCCGGCTACGTAGTCAATGAATTCAGGTATGCTCTATAAAGGTTCTGCACTGATTAGGATCGCAACTGGGCACGGCCTAGGAAACATTGGTTTTGATCTCCAATTATTTTGAAAGTTATAACTTATAAGGTTAGACTAGATTTTGATCCGCGTTTTCAAAACGCGGATCTATGTTTGGTGAAAACTTTATATAATCACATTTATATAATTCGTCTTGTATATGCATTTATATAAACCGTCTCATATATGTATTTTATATCAAGTTTATGTTCGATTAAACTATATTGTATATGTATTTTTAGGTTTTTAATTTTGAATTAGATATTTTAAATATAAATCAGTATAACAGTTTTATAGTTTTGATCGGTGTTTTGAAACACGACTCGGATCTGCGGTTGAACGGGTTACCGGTTGGTAACCCAGTATTTTTAATATTGTGATTTTTTTAATGATAAGCAAATTCGGCGATCATAAGTTGGAAATTTGTTTAAAATATACTTATATATTTCAAAATCGTTTTAAATGATAATAATTGTTGTCAAAATTAATAATTTTAGAATTATGAAATCGGTGGTTAATGACAGTCAAACATAGAAATAATCGATGCAGTATCAAACTTGGAAATAATAACATATCAAAATTGAATTAGGAAACCGGTGGTTAATGACAAACCAAAAAACAATTAAGAAGAAACTGGTGCAGAATGTTCATAGTACCTTTGATGAATACAAAATAAATACTCCTCAATAGGGTAAAAAAATTAAAAATCCAAAACATGCTTGTACTTTAATAGTATAGACTAGATTCTGATCCGCGCTTTCAAAGCGCGTATCTGGTCTCTTTGTCAAAATTATATTTATCAACTGTTTTAATGGTGTTTTAAGATTTGTATTTTTTTAGGTTTATCGGTTGTGAGGGTTTAAATGAGATTTTGCTGGATTGCATTGGTGTTATTATATATAAATTCTTGTTACAATTAATAGGGACAAATGTATAATTTAAATAAAAATCTGATAGGCTCGATTTATAGCTATGTTATTATTCTTAAACGTTTACTAAACGTAAAACATAAAACCCATGTCTGCAGATAAAAGTAAAAAATATGCAAAACTTAAAAAAATATATATATATATAGATGAAAACATAAATCAAAGATTATCAAAAACCTCTCTGTACACAACATTTTTTGTCTGACGTTGAGGCTTGCCTTCGCTGTCGACAATCAGAATCTTCAAGCCTTTCTTTGAAGTCACCCTGGAAACAGCCACATAAAGTTGTCCGTGTAAAAACACAGGTCTTGGTAGGAAAATTCCAACTTCAGACAATGTTTGTCTCTGACTTTTGTTGATAGTATTAGCGAAAGCCGCCACACCAATAGGAATTTGTCTCCTCCTCATTTTGAATGGCAATTTTTTGTCTGAAAGGATAATTGAAAGCTTGGAAATCAACACAGTACGACCAACCTTTTCCCCTGTAATAACCTTTGCATTTATCATGAAGTCATACAGTTCTGTAATCTGAAGCCTAGTTCCGTTCATCAATCTCCCAACAGGATCTATGTTTCTTAGCAACATGACTGGANTCCTCTCGTGCATTTGAGATCCTAAAACGTTAGTCTAATGGCCATGAGATACACATAAAAAATCTACTATGTAGTAAATATTAAGACACTCTTTACTTACCATCAAGCTTGTCCAGCATGTGTTGATTGATCATGTTCACATCCTTGTTAGTAGGACATAATATAGCTCTCTCTTGAAAAAATTTAGGTTCCTTCTCGTGTAAANTAAGTGCTTCCCCATCATTTCCGTCACCAATCTTTCTATCTCCAATGTCTAATATCCATTGTGAGAGCTTCTTCAAATCTTTAGCATCTTCAGGGGATAAATTATTTGACTCAAGCCGCATATTCTTGGTTAAATGCAACACCTTTACATGCTTCCATATATAAGATGCATTTAGAGCAGCCATAACAATCTCAGTCCTTCCAGCTCCATTAATGACAGGCAATACCTGTCTAAAATCCCCACCAAATACAGCAACTTTCCCACCAAAAGGTCTTTTTTCAGGATCTCGACAAATGTCCAACATACTCCTATCCAATGATTCGAAACAATGCTTGTGCATCATTGGAGCTTCGTCCCAAATTATAAGTGAGGCTGCTTTCACCAGATCCGCTTGATCAGTTCCTCGTATAAGTGAGCAAGTTGAAAACTCATCTGGATTGATAGGAATTGCAAACCGAGAATGAGCAGTCCTACCTCTCTGAAGCAAAAGAGATGCTATCCCGCTCGAAGCAACATTCAGACATATTTCACCCTTGATACGTATTGCAATATTTCCTTGAGACAAAGATTTTTGAAATCAAGTTTATGGATAAATATCAACAGTTAACTATTATCTGAATTTTATATTTTCTCATGAGATTTGACAATTTTTTTTATAAATTAGACTTTTCGAATTTAATGCTAAAATGTTTTGTATATTGATAACCCTATATATACATATGGTTTTAGACTTTTTAAAAATTTCTTTCACGATTTTGCATGCAACGTGAGTGTCTTGATAACCTAAAAATGTTTTCTAATATTTTAACACATCTTTTAATCATTTCTCATGAGAATCAGATTAATTTATTGTTTAAATTAGTAGTTACTTAATTTTTATAAGTGTTTCTATATTGGATAGCCTATAAAATCGCGAGAAGATCTTGTTTTACAATACTTATACAGATTCGATTTAGAGATGAAGATATAAATTGGCTATATATTCTAAATAAAATTGGTTGAGTTAAACAAAGTAACTGATTATTTATATATGTATGCTAATTTATTACATATCTAGTTTAGTAATATCTAGTTTAGTAAGTATGAACTGTTTATAGAAATCTTATATTTCTATATAGATACTAATAATAAATATGTATTTATCTATGATCATTCATTATAATCATGTATTATGATAAGTGGATCGAAAAATATATGTCATATGAATAACTTCTTTCTCGATTTTGCCAGCAATTTGAGTGTCTTGGTAACCCTCTTACAATCATTTCATAGAGGTGTTGTCACTTCAAATTATAATCATCACTATATAGAAAGTATAGATATTGTGTAAGTGAATATTCCTAATATTCCATAAGGATCATATTAACTCAACCCAATTATTATTGGGTTGTATGCTAAATATAATCGAGCATTATATAGTGATTAGATAATTTATATAGTTAAAATGAAACTAAAATTATAGAGGAATAAAAAGGAAACCGAAATTAATTAAACATTAATAGAAAAAGTTTAAAATAAAACATAATTAAACATAAACCGATCAAGTTTGATCGGAACTTATTAAACGATAATTAAAAAAAAAATTAAAGATATGGGGCAGTGACTTAGAACAGAGATCAATCGTACAACCAAGATTCACCCAACTTGCACCAGTCGGGATTTGGCACCTTCACCTCGTCCATCCTCTCCCGTGCAATTTGGAGCTCCATATTGACCCTCTCCTTTTCCTTGACAGGATCAGCGCCTTTCTCCAATTGCTTGAGCATCTCAAGCTTTCCCTCGTGCCTCTCCACCTCTCACTCCTCGAAGGGTTTGGCTTCGACAGCATCATGAAACTTCTTGTAGATACGAAGGAGTGCACGGTAGTGAACGGTGGTGTCCAACTTGGCTTCCTTGAAACCATCTTCAAAGGTTGATCCCGAGTCATCAACGATCGGTTGCTTCATCTTAAGATCGCGTGAACTTGCCATGGAGTACTCTGCAAGCATTTAAATTTTAAATGTTTATATATATATATAAATGAATCATTTATAAAATATACAGAAACATAATCTCATCTTCAGATATATAAGAAAAAAAACGGTTCAAGTTTTCTGTTAAAAAAGAATATATATACAAAACAGTTGTAAAATCTACACAAAGGAAACTGGAGAGTCTTGTGGGAGAAGACAATAAAAAACCAATTATTACTTCTATATGAAATATAAAGTTCAAACTCAGTGAATTAGAAAGAGGACCGTCTGTATACAGCCAGAACTTCATTCATATAATAAATTTGGAAAAGAAAGAGAGAAAATATTCGATTATAAATAAAGGAACTAAGTCAGTAGTACTGTATTTGAGCAAGTTGGATTATAAATCCAACTGAATCGATAGAAAGTGACACAAACAAAGATGTAAGCACAACTATAATTTGGGAAGACGAACTATTTCCCCACAAGAAGTATCATATAGCACTAGATATCTATCAAAGTATGACTCTGTGCTATTTCTCACAGAAAATAAAGTTCAAAATATATTTCTCCATGAATATAAAGTTCTATTAGATTTTCCCCACAGTTATAAAGATCGAAATCTAAAACTCCATAAGATCGATTTATGGTGGTTAAAGGTTCTAAAATACCATACTCAAACCACTTGACATTTTTTTCTCCAAGCTTCAATTGTAGATCAGATTTCGTTTAGGGTTCTTGATGAAAATAGCACGGATATGTTTGGTCGGATATTTTTGGGTTTTGGTTTAGTTTTCATCTGTTTATTGTATGAGATTCAAGATTTTAAATTCGGGTTTCAGAAATCATGAGTAAACCAAGTATAGTGGAGAAGTAGGTTTCAAACTTTTATTTCAGAGAAAATAGCATGTGGTCATACTTTGGTGGATATCTTATGCTATATGATACTTGTCATGGGAAAATAGATCGTCTTCCCCTATAATTTAGATATCAGTTAAAGAAAAGCCAATCAGGATAGTTTATGTCTTTCTGAAAATTGAAGGAAACGAAAAGAGAAGAGAATGAAATTCTAAACTATTTCCTATATCACCACTATGTTGAATATCCTTTTCTAAAGAACTGATTGTTATTTTTTAACCATCTTCTAGGGGATAACTAGAGCCATCTGTGGAATGATATTAGTATAACAATAGATTATGCTTCGTGATTATGAAACAACAATACTGAAATTTTCTATTTTTGTTAAAAATAAAACAAATAATTTTAGTAATGCATTATGTCTGGATGTAACATGGAGTAGAAGTAATGGACCAAAATAAACGGCACAGACCAGAAACTGAGCTAAGAAGGCCATTACAAAGTAAAAAAAGTTAGTGAATAAAATTTTAGGATTATGTACTTATACAAATAATATACAGTATGTATAATAACTAGAAAGAATGAAAAATTGACGCCTTCAGTCTTTAATTATTCCATTAGAACTTTTAGGCCATCGTCGATATGTCTTGCCATATTGAATGAAAAAATAAACAAACAAACAGTTTTCTTAGTTTCTTTCTTTAAAATATGAAAACTATTAAAATCACAAGTAAGAGTATTTGTATGATTTTGTTTCAAATAGATATTGAAATCATATCCTTTATGTATTAATTAAGGAACATTACAACATTTGAGTGTAGCCACGTGTCATCATTAGGATGAAATTCAGAATCTTTACAAAATATGTTGGTCCATTTAAGTATATATTATATTTTTCATCAAACTAATCATAAAATTAACTAAAGTGTACAATTACTATTTTCTTTTCTTTTCTTGAATAAAGGTTACGGAATTATCAAATA